>JARPMJ010004662.1:0-5000 GCA_033366665.1 Phoxinus dragarum
CTACGTCCCCTTTAAATCTTTCAGAAAATAATGTAAGTGTATCGGATTATATCGAATCGTTGGCTGAATATATATCGTATTGTGAGCTGAATATCGTGTATCGTATCGTGAGATTAGTATATCGCTACAGCCCTAAGTAATACTATAATTGCACCTAAGGGAACATAGTAAAAGAAAAAAAACATGTCATGGCCCCTTTAAGTCCTTTTTTTTTATCACTGACCGATGTATCTTTAATGAATATATAAAAGGGATAGTTCATCAAAAAGTGAAAATTCTGTCATCATTTACTCCCTTTCAAGTTTTTCCAAACCTGTATGGGTCTCTTTCTTCTGTTGAACACACACACAAAAAAGACATTTGATGTTAGTCAAAATCAGTATTGACCGATTGATGGATAATTTGCAATAAACCAGTGTCTTAAAATCCAAGAAAGTTGATCACATCACTCCAGTTATGAGGTTTTTACACTGGCTTCCTGTCTGTCAAATAATTGATTTCAAATTACTACTGCTGGTTTTTAAAGCATTGAATGGTTTAGGGTCAAAGTAAATTTCTGATATTCTGCTGCATTATGGACCATCCAGAGCAGACCTCAGGTCATCTAGGACAGGTCTGTTTTTTTGTCCACAGAGTCAAAACTAAACATGAAGCAGCATTCAGTTCTTATGCACCATATGGAACAAAGTCATAGAAAACTGCAGGTCTGCTGCAACTCTTAATTATTTTAAATCAAGGTTAAAGCCTTTACTGTTTGCCACAGCCTTTTATTCATTGGAAAGGAATAAACAGTTATAGGCCTCTTTTTAAATTGCCCTATGTTGTTGTTAAGTTTTATATAATGTACTTGAATTGACTTTTGGTGAAATGTGCTATACAATAAAATTGCCTTGCCTAAAAACTAAAATATATTTATGGCTTTTAAAATACGGCAATTTGCTATTTTGCAAAATGTCCCTTTGCACCACCTGGCGGTTATTTCGCGAATTACTTTGAAATGCGACTGGTTTATTTTTTACCTCAGCGGTAATAGGCATTCTGGTTGGCCACCAACTGTAATTCTTAAAATCACATGTACAGTTTAAATCACATGTACAGTTTAAATCAAGACACTGAGTTCACAGTTTTGGTGAATTCCAATTGTAAGTGAGCATCCTTATGCCCTTCTCACTCTGATAGTCCTTGAAATGGGGACTTTAAGGGCATCAGGGCTTTTGCGTGTCATAATGAAGCGGTTTGGAACACACTTGTTGAAGAGAAAGACAATGTAATTTCCTCATTATCTGCACTTGGAATATTACCATGACAACACAGTATGGCGTCCAGCAGCCCATTAACTTTTCAAACATTAACATTCTAACATCAATATGGTGTGTTGCTGCGTTCCCTCTCTGCTCTCGAATTTATAAAAACTTGCCATATCTTCTTTGGACACTGGTATAGTCACATTTACCTTACATGTCTACTATTAAAAACATTTCTGACCTATTAACTTATTTAAACTTCATATGAAATTCAAGATGAAAATGTGTGTAAGAGGCCTATAATATTACAAACAAAACAACTTGAATTATTCTGATCATATGTTTACTCAAACTCTCCCGTCATCTGTCTTTAAAATGAATCACGAGGACTCGTCACCCTGGGTCACATGACCATAAATGATAAAAATGATTACCCTGTGGAGTGAGTGAGACAAAAGTCAGGAACAGCTCGGCAGCCTTTATACTCTTTTCAAGGTCGCATTCATCAGGGCTTCTTTCCGCATTCCACAGAGAAGAGACCCATTGTTATATAAGTTTCTATTAACACTTACAGTAGCTGACACTAAGACCACCAAAAGTAAATGCACTCTGACCTCAAGGACCAAAGGTCCCTTCCCAGCTGTTCCCAAAGTGTCTCACTCCTGCACGTTCACAGGTATACAAACACAAATATTATCTCTCGTTCAAATATACATATTTCCCGTTCACATACACAATATGAATATAGAAACATGTGACTCTCATTACAATATCTGTTGAAGATCAATGAAAAAAAAAGAATCCATTACACGGACCAGACAGAGTTGTCAGCGATTCTTCCTATTGTTAAGTCATTCAATGTGTAACCAAACCGATCCATCGTGCAGTGCACACAGCAGCAACTGAATGTTACCAGATAGTCGTGTAGTGTGGAAAGAACAGTGATCTGACCACTTTAAAAATCATGCAATGTGAACACTGCAATCCATCACTAACAGACTTGTGGAAAGGCCCTTCATGAAGAGATTCAGTTGTTCACTTTCGCTTCGAACGTCCCTACAGATCGTGTCTCCTCTGAAGGGTGCCAAAAAAAAAAATCAGTTTGGAATTTGTCGTTTATTTGTTATGAAGATGCTATAACTTTACTGAATGAAGATTTTCTTTTTCTCATTTCTCCAAATGTAGGTTAAGCTGCTGTAAAATGACAGATGAAGGATGTTCTGCTGTGACTTCAGCTCTGAAATCAAACCCATCACACCTGAGAGAACTGGAGCTGAGCGGGAATAAACTAGGAGACTCTGGAGTGAAAAACCTCAGTGATCTCCTGATGAACCCACAGTGCAAACTGGAGAAACTAAAGTTTGTAATCTCACAGTAACTGCTGTACAGTATAATGTTACTGTTTAGTTTATTTTAAGACAACAGGACTCAAGTAATAGTGTTTAAAGCTCTGAACATTCTGTTACACTTTATTTTAAATGTCTTTTGACTAGTAATACATATTATTGTGTGTGTGTGTATGTGTGTATATGTATATCATTTTTTCTCAAATAAAATTAAAATTCAATATGTTGTTCAACCTGACTAAGGTCTATTGCGATTAAAGTTGAAGAATTTGATACAATGTACTGATTGTGTAAATGTCGTTCTGTAGAAATCTGCTGCAATAAAGAGTAAAGAAAACTGACAAAAGATATTGTTGAAAAATGATAGAGAAGAATCTACAAAAATAAATTGAAATAAAAAAACAGAGTATCGGAAATTAAACTAGTGCCTGATGTAGCATTTCAGTTTGTCTGTTCTCTTTCTGTCTTCAGTCTGTGGAGTTGCAGTATTACAGAGAAACAGTGTCTCATCCTGACTTCAGCTCTGAAATCAAACCCATCACACCTGAGAAAGCTGGACCTCAGTATAAATGAAATAAGAAACACAGGAGTGAATCACTTATGTGACATACTGAAGGATTCACACTGTAAACTGGAGATATTGAGGTCAGTAACATTCACATACATCAATCATAATTCTTAAAATCACTTCTACAGTTTAAATCAAGACACTGAGTTCACAGTTTTGGTGAATTCCAATTGTAAGTGAGCATCCTTATGCCCTTCTCACTCTGATAGTCCTTGAAACGTGGACTTTAAGGGCATCAGGGCTTTTGCGTGTCATAATGAAGCGGTTTGGAACACACTTGAAGACAAAGACAATGTAATTTCCTCATTATCTTCACTCGGAATGTTACCATGACAACGCAGTATGGCGTCCAGCAGCCCACTAACTTTTCATACATTAACATTCTTACAGGAATATATGATTGTTGCAAATACAGTTTATAATGAAGCTTTTAACATATGCTTTGTGTGTGTGTGTGTGGGTGTTCCCTCTCTTCTCTCAAATTTATAAAAACTTGCCGTCTCTTCTTTGGACACTGGTATAGTCACATTTACCTTACATCTACTATTAAACACTTTTCTTACCTGTTATTTAAACTTCATATGAAATTTAAGATGAAAATGTGTTTTATAGGCCTATATATCACAAATAAAACAACAGATTTTTCCAGTTTGGAATTTGTACTGTATTTGTTATGAAGATTATTTGCAGAATGAAAATTTTTCTTTTTCTCATTTCTCCAAATGTAGGTTAAGGTCCTGTAAAATGACAGATGAAGGATGTTCTGCTGTGACTTCAGCTCTGAAATCAAACCCATCACACATGAGAGAGCTGGGCCTGCGCAGGAATAAACTTGGAGACTCTGGAGTGAAAAACCTCAGTGATCTACTGATGAACCCACAGTGCAAACTGGAGGAACTAGAGTTAGTATCATTATACATTATAAAACACACTGTGCAGTTCAATTTACAGTTTATTTTAAGACAACAGGACTCAAGTAATGGTATTTATAGCTCTGAACCTTTGGTTACACTTTATTTTAAATGTCTTTTAACTAGTAATAAATCTCAGTATAAATTTTTCTAACAGCCTAATTTTCATCCACATAAAATCAAGTGTCATCTAACCTGACTTAGGTCTATTGTGTTAAATTTGTACTGATTGTGTAAATGCAGAAAAGAAATTACTGCTACGATAAAGAGTAAAGAAAAGAGACAAAAGAAATAGAAGAAAAATGAAAGACAATAAACAACATCTTCCAGCACACAGAACTAGTGTGACAGTTGAAAACAGAGTATGGGAATTAAACTAGTGCCTTTTGCACTTCAGTTTGTCTTTTCTCTTTCTGTCTTCAGTCTGTGGAGATGCAGTATTACAGAGAAAACAGTGTCTCATCCTGACTTCTGCTCTGAAATCAAACCCATCACACCTGAGAGATCTGGACCTCATGAAGAATAAAATAGAAAACACAGGAGTGAATCACTTATGTGACTTATTGAAGGATTCACACTGTAAACTGGAGAGATTGAGGTCAGTAACATTCACATACAACAGTGGTTCTCAAACTTCTCTTATGGACATAAACCACATTTTGGATATCAAATTTTGTTTAACATTAATATTCCTGTAGTTCAGAATCACGTGCTTATGAGATCCCACATCAGATCTTTGACTCTTTCCTTTTGCAGATCTGTGGA
Organism: Phoxinus dragarum; assembly: GCA_033366665.1. NCBI lineage: Eukaryota > Metazoa > Chordata > Actinopteri > Cypriniformes > Leuciscidae > Phoxinus > Phoxinus dragarum. Next base: position 4,835 of record JARPMJ010004662.1, read on the forward strand.
ATCTAATACACACACACACACACACACACACACACCACAATACAGTAACATTTCAAAATTTTGAAAGCCAAATAAATACATGTATACATAGCGATTTAGTGTATTTCAAAACTCTTCGCATCTGTTTAGAGGTGCTTGAAGTGCTCTGTCCGGTTTAAAGATCAAT
>JARPMJ010004662.1:10000-73035 GCA_033366665.1 Phoxinus dragarum
ATTTTACTATTTTGCAAGTGACCATTACAGCCAAACTAATTGCAAATTAATTTTAAAAAGCCTTACAAGAAAACAAAATATAAAATAAAAAAGAATGGGAGACATTTAAACCAAAGTCATTATTTTCTTTGTTATAAAAAAAACAAAAACAAAAACTGATTAACATTATATATATATATATATATTTATATATATATCTAGTTTAGTTTGTTTTTGAGAGATGAAAGTTATCCTCTGTTTTCAGGCAGGGAAGAATAGCATTACGTGCTAGTTATTGTGTTACCCTCTACGCTTGCTAGAGACGATTCATTTTATAATATTTTGGTTTATCCTCTGCTAGGCAGGGAAGATTTTAACAGATACATGTTAAGATTTGTGTGTATCCTCTTGCTAAAGAAGGCCTGTCTTTTTTAAGTTAGAGAAGATTAGCGTCATGTGCTAATAAGATTGTACCCTCTGTTTGTAAGACAGTAGAGACAAGTTTAGTGTTTGTTTGTGTGGTAACATAGAAATTCACAATGTTTAGGAAAAGTACTAGACTGACTACCCCTTTATGGACAGATAGTGAATTCAAGTCTTTGTTACCAGTCAGATTGAATTTAACAAAGAAATTTGGCATTGATGCAGACAAAGTTTTCTCAATTGAAGAATGCAAGAAGGTGTTGGGTGCATGTATCAGGAAGAAAAATGTGAAAGGTATTATCTTATGTCACAGAGAGTTTAGCTTATCCATTGTACAAGAACAAGCTTGTTGTATTGATAAATTAAAAGAACAGAACAAACAATTGCACACTCGAATGTCCTGTCTCACAGACAAGGTGGGCGATAACAAGGCCTCAACCAAATGTGACTCGGAAGACCAACAGTCAGATGAAAGCTATCCTGATTTACAGTCTTTTGATAGAATAGAGGACAATGTCAATGCAGATGTAAATGCAGATGTAAATGCAGTTGAAGTGTGCGTAGCTAGACAAAAGCCTCAGGGAAAAGGTGTTGATACAGTTTAATTTGCAACCCCCATATTGCAGCCACAAGCAGTCAAAACATCTTTAGGTCCTAAAGATATTGAGAGAATTGCTGAAAGTTTGCCATCAGTGCATAGAAATTTTGCTGAGTTTAGGAGAGAGTTGTCCAAAAAGATGCGGCTCTATGATATGACTCTAGCTGAAGTCACCCAGCTAATATCACAGATCTTGACTGAGTCAGAATTCAATGATTTTGAAAGTGCTGTAAACAATTCTGAACTGCAACAGGCCAGTAAAGATGAATTGAGAGAGGAAGTTCTGAGAGTGTTAACGGAGATTGTTGGACCGAAAGTGGACTGGTCAAAAATCACTAGTTGTTTACAGAAGAAGGATGAAACTGTTTGTGAGTACACAGAAAGGTTTTGCCAGACAGCTGCAGTGTACAGTGGAATTGCAGACACGTCAGAGAAGGTGCTAGGTGATATTGGTCCCTAGTTCGCACATGGTTTCAGGGTCTTCTGTCAGAACATAAAAATGCATTGCCTTACTTAGAATTAACATGGTCCAGTAGAACCCTGGAAGACAACCTCGACAGTTTAGTCACTTGGGAAAGAGACTTTGATGTCAGAGAGAGAGTAAGAATTGCAGCAGTTACTGTTAAGGTCAACTCAGAGAAGCCAAAGAAACGCAAAAGTCCTAGAGAAGCCACTTGTTCTTACTGTGGCAAGCACGGACATTTTGGAAAAGAATGTAGAAAAAACAAGCATAATTTAAGACAAGTTAATAATGTTATACAGCTTTTACTCCATTTGTTTGCTACTTTGAAGCAACCCCTCCCCTCGTCATTGGACTCGTGGTTGTTTCCCCCTTCTACAGGGACAGGATAGGACACACGGACAAGTGAGGTGCCCTGGGAAGAACTGAACGCAACTGGCGTTCGGGGGCCAACCCAGGGTGAAGATTCCCATATAGGCCCTTCCCCTCCCCTAGTCCATCCATACCTCACTGGTTCATAGGTGTCTCATGAATTAAGAATTAGGGAAAGACGGAACAACAAATAGCAGACTCAGATTGAACAGAGGATACAACCAGTCTTTACAACGAATACTGCTCTGTTGCCGTTTTCTCTTTTGTTTTCTTTCTTCCTCTGTGCAGATACCACTGGATGACTGTCCCGAGACCCATATGCACTAGGGCTGTTGGAACGAATTCCGAAATTCGAATATAATTCGAATATTAAAAAAATCAATACTATTCGAATGCTGAAGTTACTATTCGAATATTGCTTTTTTTTTTTTTTTTTTTTTTTTTTTTTATGATATCTTACCTTTCTCACCAACTTGGCTTACACAGGCATGTGAAAATGAAATGCTTTTGTTTCGTCTGATAAACAATTAAAAAATTGAATCGTAACACAATTGTGCGCGTTATCCACGCTGCATCGTCATAACAATACTGTCAATAATGGCGGCGAGCAATGTCTCCATGGAAACGGAGATCACCACTCCTGACAATTTGAGAAGCGATGTGTGGAAGATGTTTGGATTTCAAATCATAAATGGGAAAATTAAATCACAAATAAAGTCTGAATGAAATATCACTCCTCAACTTGCAACCTTACTGTGCGTTCACACCGGACGCGAATAGCGCGTCAAATTCGCGCCTGCCGGGTCTAGTTACACTTGACCACTTTTGTGTCCATTCGCGCCTGACGCGCTATTCGCGTCCGGTGTGAACGCACCATTAGGGCACATCTGACAACGCTACACCATGACAAGCTATAGGCGATCTGTCCAAGGAACCGCTGCTAAAACAGGCAAGAATGACTTATTTTCTTCTCTTCATCACGGGGCTTACCAGCTGTCTGCTGTCCTAGCCGCGCAACAATCACTGACAGAGTTGTGAAACTCTGTCACAACATCAGACAACTGATCAGTGGAAAAATGTCCATTCAAGTTGCCAAATTAAAGTCATTCATTTTGTTCCGCTGTTTTATTGTTAATAAAAAATCGCGATCACCCGTTTCTAAATGTTTATTGTAATGTTAGCTGTCCCTCTAGTGGACAGAACGTGTAACAACAACCAAATGCTATAGTGGCATTGACGATCCATAAGGCTGTGTAATGTCGCAAATATTAATAATAGGATGAATTTGAGCATTTAATATTCGAATATTATTCGAATATTAAATAAAATAAGGAATGGAATTCGAATAGTATTATAGAGGAAGATTGACAGCCCTAATATGCACCGACCTCCTCACCTGCGTATGAAGCCACAAAACTTCCAGAAAAAGACTCGATCCACTGCTGAGCCAACTATCACAATAAAAAAGAAAAAAAAATACACAACGCAGAGACTCACATACGTTCCGTATGTCATCAATGGAACCTTCAGTCATCCATCGAACAAGATCAAGATTGTCACACTACTAACCATCATGGACATCGCGCAAAGTGTAGACTCCAGAAACAACATATTCTTAGAGCTAATGAATATGTCAAGAACGCCTTGTTTGCTGGAAAGAACGTTGCATGGCACACGCAACTTCAGCTTCTGCCACAAACAAAGAACATGGCTGCTTTCCAGGACTGACTTGTGCACAACCATGGTGGTGAAAGAACTTTTGGAGCTTTAATCCCATCTCACAGGTTTAATGGATCCAACAGAGAACTTGAACAAAATCCAACAAGACATTCTTGATCTTTCAGCAAAATTCCACCAGATGACTGAAAGGTTCACGAACCCTAATTGCATGTTTGTTTCTGTGTCCGCATGCAATTACAGAAGAACTACACAGATCCGAGGCTACGTGCCTGTAACTTACAAAAGTTACAAGAATGAACTTTTTTAAGTGTTTAAATTTTTATATTATGTGAGTTTTAAGAACTCTCAAACGGGGGACTGAAGGTTAACAAATTTATTAAATGTTTAATTTAGTTTTTCCACTGCAATAGTATATAAACTGATAAAGTTTAGTAGACTGATTACAGATGAATATTGAGATTCCTGCAATGCCAGCAAGAGATTCCTGCCAGACCGGTTTTCTCCATTGTAAGTTAAATGAACAGAATCACTGAGACTCTCACCTTTTGTTTTCCTAATGGCCTTTGGAGACCAAATGGCTCTTGGAGCCCCTGGCCCAGTCGTTGATTAGTCCGGCTGATTGGATTAGCATTAGCTCTGAATCACTGTTATGCTGATGAGATCAGGAAATCTCTGTAAGAGATGTGACTCAGGTAGGCTACATTTACATGCTTTGTTTAGAATCTCCACCTCTATGTAATCCCTCCCCCTGGGAATGTATATAACTACAATGCAATACTGTATTAGAATTAGACTGATTTTGGAAGACCGTTAGGTCTTTGGAACCCGCAGCCGTGTTCAATAAATAACAACTTCTGAACGCGATCCCAACTGTCTCACTGGTCCTTGCTTCGAAGAAAGAAAAACTTTACAACAGCAGCATATACTGTATGATCTTTACCTTGGGGAAAAGAGAGCACAGAAAGCAAATAAACTGAGAAGTCGTTCAATCTTATTGTTTCCTGACTGCGTTTCCTTTAACTGTTTTACACAAAATGTTAAAATGGTATTACAATACATGAAAGATTCATTGCTACAGAAATTATGGTAACACTTTACAATAAGGTTCATTTATTAAACATTATTTAATGTATTAACTAACATGAACAAAACATTTGTTACAGTATTTATGAATCTTTGTTAATGTTAGTATGAATAAAGTTCATTGTTCATTGTCACTGTTCATTGTTTGTTCATGTTAGTTCACAGTGCATTAACTCATGTTAACAAGATTTTAATAAAGTATTAGTAAATGTCGAAATTAACATTAACAAAGATGAATAAATGCTGTATAAGTGCAGTTCATTATTAGTTAACGTTAACTAATGTAGTTAACTAATGTTAACTAATGAACCTTATTGTAAAGTGTTACCGAAATTATATTTATTTACTTGTATCTACAATGTACAATTGTAAATCTTTTTTTTTATTTACCTGAAACCTTTACCTTTAAACAACCATTACTTAACTGTAAATAGCGGTGTTTTGTTAGACAGTCTTTTCAAACGAGTTAAGGATTAAGTCCAAATTTTTCCCCTCTGATTACCAAAAATTTAATGAAAAATAGGCAAGGCAAGTTTAATATAGCACCTACAATATTTCTTAAAAATTGTAATTCAAATTGCTTTATATAAAAGTGAAGGGAATTAAATAAAAATAAAATAGGAAATAGAAATAAGAATACAAATTGATATAAAATATATTTAAAGGGACAGTTCACCCAAAATTCTGACTTTAAATTATTTTAAAAATGTTAAATTCTGTTTATCAATCACTCGTTCCAAACTAGTCGTTCCAAATCCAAGAAACCACAACCTCCCTGGAACGTGATCTCTACTGAGGATTTGCACTTTATATTCAGATCAAAGACTATCACACCTGTATAGTTTTCGATGATTAACCTTGAATTTGACTGTAAACTGGAGATTCTCGGGTGAGTTGTTGTCTACCAAAAAGTTATCTGGGCTTCCCCATGCAGCCTCACTCTCACGCCTAAAGACTCACACAAGAATATATATGTGGTTTAATGTGAATGATTATTGTGTTTAGTATCATTTTAATGCCTCAGTCGGAAATGAGACATTTGTACCACTCACTCTAAGTTAAACAAAAAGAAATCAGGTTTAGAGAAACTGGCACACATAGGAAGGTTGTCTCTAGGCAAATGATCTCCTACCCCCAAAAGGTGTCAACTCTGAATGTAAATTCCCAGTGTTAACATGTGAAAGAGGTTTTGCCTATTTAATGGAATGCGGCAGAGATATCGGGGCGCTTTCTGTATCTAGACTGGCCCATGATGGCTGGGAGTGACCGTGACTTCCAGCCTCATGTATTTATTCAGGTTGGGTTCGCATCTCTTCTCTTTATTCATGTTTTGTATTGATTATCTTTGAATTGATTATACAATTGACCTGATACCTGATTTAATAAATTGTTACATTTGATTATTCAAACTGATTTTGACCTTGTTCATTTAATAGTTTAAAAGTAATAGTCAAACATTCGCTCACTTTTATGATGCATAGATATTATCAAAACCTTTCATTTATGGAGTCAGATGAAATAACGAGTAAATACATATGAGAAATGTATTGAATTTAACCCAAATTACTTTGATATGCTGGAAAGACGGAACGCGCAAGAAACCTTCCCGTGTTATTGGAAACCCTCATTGGACCAATATAGCGCGGCTTACACCGCTGCTTATTTCTCAAAAATAATAACTTCTAACTGCCAAAATTCAGGGGTTTTATTTAAGACCATCAACCATTTGCTAAAACCGCACCCAAGTGTTGTTCATTGTCCAATAGACTGTAATTAATAATAATAAAATAAAATAAAAAATTGTGGATAAGGTCTCTAATATAAGGAAGTCAATTACACCTTGGTGTCTGTTACACAATCAGGTTGTAGGGAGGTGTTGCTGGATTCTGTCTAATCTTTATCAGAAAAGGATTTTTATGAATTTGTCATACAGATGTTGTTCCTATAAGGCTGATCTAATGATCTGTCAAGCTTGCGTCCTCAAGGCATGCTTAGGAGACATAAAAGACTGGTTGGCTTGTAATTGTTTGCAGTTAAATATAATAAAACTGAAGTAGTGATATTTGGTCAGGGCTCTAATAAAAGTAAGTTTGAGTCAGCTCTTAAATACATATTTCCTAATATTCAACAAGTAAACAATCTGTGTGTTTACTTATTTTCTCTATTTTGAATATCATATTAGGAAAACTGATCAATCTTGTTTTTATCAATTAAAAAATATTTCCAAGTTGAGACAGATTTTAAATTGTAAAAACACGCTTGTTCATGCTTTTATTTAATCTCTCCTGGATTAATGTAATGCCCCGTTTTCTTCTTTAAATCAAAGTATTTTATCACAGCTCCAATTGGTACAAAATGCTGCTGCTAGATTACTGACTCGAACGTCGACCTTTTAAACACATCACTCCAGTTTTAGCTTCACAACATGGATCGTGTAAGATAATATTTTTGACATATAAAGTGCTTCATGGTTTGGCATCTAAGTATTTCAGAAATTCTTAGAGCCCATGAAAGTCAGGTGTCTCAGATCTTCAAATCTGGTTGGCAAAACAAAAGGAGATTTTGTGGTGAAGGCACCAATGTTATGGAATAGTTTGTCAATGGAGATTAAAATCTACAGCGTCTTTGTCTGTTTTTAAGTCTCTTTTAAAAACGTATTTGTATAAATGTGCTTTTACTACTTTGTGAAGTATTTAGATTCTTTTTGTTTTATTTTAATTTTTTATGTATTATGTTCTTGGTTTTATATTTTGTAATGCTCTTCTTGTCTTTTTGCCTTTTGTGAAGGACTTTGTGCTAAGCAGATTTAAAAGTGCTATAAAAGTAAAGTTATTGTTGTTATTATTATTATTATATAAATCCGATCTTCATTTCCCGCGCTATATGTAAATTTAACGTAGTTCACGTCAGCGAAAGCAACAGATAGCCTAGCTGAATTGTTTTTATCATCAGCTAATTTCAAGATCAAGAATCGCAATAGAAGAGAGAGAGCGGCATCAGCACTGATAAGACAATTTAGTCTCTCTACTTTTAATGAAGATGGTTGTGTTTTGAGCGTCTGCGATTTGTGGTTTCAACAAACAGATGCATTTAGACTTGTACAGTTTCGTCTGGATTATGGCCCAGACCACCTCCTGATGTGGTTTGAGCGATCGGATTTAAATCAGTCTCGAATACGTTTCGGATACACCTGGTAACTTCGTGCGTTTTTATGGTAAATTGAAAATATTACAGGAGGTTACTGTTACAAAGCTTAATGCTAATCGGTGAACTATCCCTAACACTGAGTTCCAGTAGACCACATCCAGTTTGACAGTATCTCAGCAGACACACACTGACCCTTCATGTTCTGTGCACAATTTAATGTAAACATGTATTTAAAAGGATTCTAACGTTCAGAGTGTGTATTCACTCCCTGCTAGTATTTAATTCATCATTTGGTATGATATTCAGCACTCCTTTTTTTCTAATGATACATTACATTTCAAGGAAACTGAACATGACTTGTGACTTTGTTTGGAATTTTTTTTTTTTTTTTTCATTGTGCCTTATTATTATATTAGGTGTTTGTTAAATCATATTAACTACATTGCATTCAAAGTTAAACACATTGTTTTTTAACTTCTCTTGGCACGCCCCTATAGTGACTAAACATGAAATCATATCCCTTTGTTCTTCTTACCGCTGATATGCCATGACCTTGGACCCCATTTTATATTAAAATGTACGGTCATCATACTTCCTAAACCACTCACACCTCATTGTTTAAAACAGGAATGAGTGCATGTAAGTCTTAAAAATAACCTTCTTAATACAGTCAAAAAATGATTACATTTCAATATGTAAATCTTAGCCTATTTAAATACTTGAATTTTAAACAATAAAATTCCCAATTGTTGAACTGGTTCACAAGTTTAATAACCAAGGGAAAATCAAAAGCATTAATATTATCATGATAGACAGTAACTGAGAACTACCGGTAAATACGGGTGTATTGTGAAATGACAGGGCAAAAATATTTTTTTTAAGGTTTAATTTGTTCAGTGACCATTCAGCATTAACAGAAACATGCAAATTATGTTTTTTTTTTTACTGGTGGAATAAAGGAAGAAGAAGAGGCTGGTCAGATCATAGATGTGTCCTGTCAGCAGAAATCTGGCTCTTCAATAAAAAGCCTGCAAACGATACTGATGATATTGAGATTAAACAAACATAATGAAGTTCATGTTGCTGATCTTAAATCTAATTTAGCAAATCAGAATTTAGCACATATTGCAAAATATATCAAATGATACAAACTGTTATGTGTCTAAATTGTTAAATCATTGTTTCTTACATAGACTATTTATTTGATATATATATATTTTTTCATACCATAATTTCAGTTTATATTTCTATACATTATATACAGTACAGTTTAAAAACAATATATTTTTTTTGTTTTGGTTTGGAAGATTCATTAGTTCACTAGCCATATGTAGACTTGAAGCTTAAAATGTCATACGAGCGATTTTGAGAAGAACTGTTAAATAAACATGTTATTCTGGCCAATATACAGACAAGTGTTAAATAACCCATTCTCATTTCACTGTAAGTAATCATTGTCAAATCAAAGTCAGTGTGTTGTTATTAACATGCACAAACTAAGCGAGCCTATTGTCAAATGATGGAGAGAAAAAATTAAGAAAAAAAATGGGAATAACCACACTAACAGGGTTTTTATCTTTATTTTTATAGGAAAATGTGCAGAGGGATGAGACTGGGGTTTGATTCAGGACAGCTTTGGACACATGTCCGGTGTGCACATTTGATTTCATCATAAACACAAAAAGTCAAACTCGTATAATTATAGTGTTTATTGATTTAGGATGTAATGCTGCATCAGTCTTCTAATACAATGTAAAATTGATCTGCAGTTTGAATTCATCACGTGTGAAGTGTATTTATGACCATCAGTCAGGCAAAGTAATGATGGAACCAAAAAACTGTTGGATGGGAAGATTATAATTTGTTTTCTAAATAGTTAGTATGGTATATTTTATTACTTATAGTATTTATTAGTTCGCCTTAAACAGGATTTTGAACTATGTGTAGTAGATAGAATAGTCACGCTCCAGCAGGTGGCGGTAAACACCCGCCAGTAAAACCCAAGAAGAAGACGAAAACGAAAGTAACTAGGGAAAACGGAGATACCAAGAGAAAGCGTTGGATTTGATTAATGTGTGTCCCGTCATTTAGCACCGACCAAGTTTAATATTTTCGGTCATTTATTTATATTTCATCCACAAGTGTAATGGGAAGTCCGTTTTTTTCCCCGCGAACCGGATCTTTCGGACAGTTCGTTTCAATGTCCGGTTCTTTTCCGTGAACCAGTTCTTTTACGTCCTCACGTAAATGACGTCAATTGTATTAACACGGCAGATAAAACACATTCAAATAAAGTAATTTGTAATCATAACTTAAGTTAAATACAACAATTAATAGTCCCTCTGAAAAAAATCTCACCACCTCATCGGTTCTCATGTCGAACGTGTCCGAAAGGAAAAAGTTCGTTCGATATTTAGCCTACACGCATGCTCAGTAGCTGCACGTGCTCATCAGTTCTCTCACCACAGCATGTCTCAGTTCACTGAACTGTTTGTTGGATTTACTGGAATAAAATATAGGCTACTCCGGAATATTGATTTATTTCGAGTCGGACAGTCAGGCATGTTCGAAAGTGAGTAACTTTAGTAACTTGGGGATCAGGGCTTACTCAAGACGCGAAATGTTGAACGATTCAGTCCAATTTGGTGTAGGCTACTGGTTCGACCAGTTCACTAAAAAGAACCGGTTCAAAAGAACGATTCGTTCACGAACCGGATATTACTCCACACCTGCAAGAACCATCACTCCACCTGCGAGAGATTTGGAGAATGTGTTGGTGACGCGCGCTGACAGGCCACAAATTAGTGTTTTATAGGCTAGGCTACTTATAAAATCACTTTTTAGTGGACAAGACTGCAAGTAAGTTTTGATACTTTCTCGATTACAATTAATTTGGGGAGTAAAATATGGATTTCATACTTTATGTAAGTGTGAAGTTACAGATATATAGGCCTAGTTCATGAATGTGAAAGTGAAAATTACTGACAAGTTATTGAAAAAAATATGTTTCTGTAGGTTTTTCTACATTTTAACTTCGTTTATGCTGTTGTTTTTGTTATGCGAAATCGAAAAATATTTTTAAATTTACACTTAGACAGATAATGAGTGTGTGTGTGTGTGTGTGTGTGTGTGTGTGTGTGTGTGTGTGTGTCAAAGAACGTAATAAAAATGTGTTATTAAAATGTAAATATTTAAGACCATGTCTTTAACACACTCTGTCTTTAAAGGGGGCATACATTCAGTGTCGGTGAAGAGTGACTCGTCAAAAGATGGTGGCCAACCAAACTTACCAAAGGTATTTCATGTGTGTTTTTTTGGTCACACACTGTGTTAGAAAGTGTATCAATGAATTATTAGCATACAACTATATAGTTCAAATTTTTACCAGCGTTTATCTTTTGTCTTTGCTAAAAAATATTTACTGTAGATATTAGTAATATTTTCCCTGGAAATGCAGTAGGCTATTTTGATTTATTTTATTGGCTAACATGCTGATATGTTTTTCAATATGCTGTTTTTGTTATGCGAAATCGAAAATATTTTAAACCAGACATATACAGAACGTGTAACGTTCTTTTTTTTTTTTGTCAAATATCTTAAAATTAAATATTTAAGTTCATATTGCAGTTATGATAGTGTATATATTAGCTATTCTGTATGACAATTATAAATCAGATTGCTTTTACTCAATCAGTTGTTTTATAGGATTGAATCCGTATATCATTAGTTTTTTTTATTTAATATCGTAAGTAAAAAATAATAAAATGCCTCCTTTTTCGTTTTTTTTCTTCTTTCATCCAAAAAAATGAAAAACATGAATTTAGCTTTTATAATTTTATTTGTTCAGAGGTAGAAAAATGAATAAAGAGTTTTGTGTTGTCCAAATACCCACTGTAAGGGTTCTTCCAAGAACAACAAAAACATCTAGAGACATTCAAAGTGTAAACATTTATGCAGGAATTCTAGGCTGATTTGGCTGTTGCTACTGGAATGGTGGGTCCATTAAAACTCATTCAGTCATCACCAGTTACTTTTCACAGTTTATTTGACTTGACATGTAGTAGACATTTCTCAGATGGCAGTGATGGTAATTGTTGGTTTCTAAAACTCATAAACAAAACCATTAATAAAATACAAACACAATTGCAAATCTTAAATCATACTGTACATCTGAAATCAGCTTTAGAAATCAAATGAATATAATGTCAAAGAGAAACTAAACATAACTAGAATTCAACATATCATATTATATATAAATGTATATATATTTTATATATATATATATATATATATATATATATTATATATAAACACATAATGCTTTAAACTAAACAAACAATCAAAAGGGAACTTACATGGTCAACAATTCCACACAGACCTTGTCTGAATGACAGTTTCTTGGTGCAAACAAGTGGAGACTGAAGCATAATTAGTAAGGGACCACCGGTGATCTTATTAAGACTCATTCAGCCAATCAGATCACAGCAGGATTTTCTACACAAAGAGTCAACAAATTACTTGTAAGTACTTGAGTACTTAAGGCATTTGAATATTGTGAGTGGGAACGAAACACCCCTTTCCTCTGATTGGTCACTGAAGATCAAACCGTGCCATCATCAGTTGTTCCTCAGTTCTTAGTGAACCAACTCTTCCTCAGTTTTTAGTGAACCAACTCTCAGTGGCGGCTGGTCAACAGAGGGCGCTAGGGCCAGACACACAAAACTATAATAATAATTAATATTATAATAAATGATATAAATTGATATTACGTTCAGCTCTGGGGCGACAGAGAAATCTCCCACAGAAGGCGGGTTTATGTAGAAGTTTAGCCAATTGCTGTGAACACTTAAAGATAATAATAATAATAAATAATAATAATAAATTTTATTTGTAATGCGCTTTTCTTAAACCCAAAGCGCATACAATAAAAAACTAAAACAAAACAAAACACAGAAACAACAAGGATAATAAAACAATTAAGGAAAAGCAGCCTTAAACAAATGAGTCTTAGTCAACCTTTTGAAGTGTCCCAACGTTGGTGCATTTCTAATTATCGGAGGAAGCAGATTCCATAGCTTGGGGGCTTTATGTGAGAAAGCTCTTTCCCCCATGGTCTTAAGCTTACACACAGGCTGATGCAGTAGAAGAGAGTTTGATGAACGGAGAGAACGTGATGGAGTATAAGGGCTAATGAGATCACAAAGATACTCCGGTGCAGTCCCATATCGTGCCTTGTATGTTAAAATTAGAATTTTAAAATCAATTCTCGCATTTATGGGAAGCCAGTGCAACTGTGAGAGCACCGGTGTAATGTGTTCCCGAGGAGAGGTACGAGTGAGCACCCGGGCGGCAGAGTTTTGAATGTACTGTAGCCTGTTCAGTGATTTAGCTGGAAGGCCAGAGAACAAGGCATTACAATAGTCTAACCTAGTTGTAATGAAGGCATGTATGAGCCTTTCTGAGTCTGCAAAGGAAAGAAAAGGTCTAAGTCGAGCCACATTTCTCAGATGGTAAAAAGCAGTTTTAGAGATGTGTTTTATATGTGCTTCAAATCTTAACTGTGGATCAAAAATTACACCAAGATTACGCATCTGTGAAGTGGGAATTACCATGCTAGAGTCAACAATCACATTTATCTGCTCAGCCTTACGAGTAGCCGCCACTGTACCAATCTGCATCAATTCAGTTTTGGAGCCGTTCAATTTCAGGAAGTTATTTTGCATCCATATACTAATCTCTGCTAGACAACTATGCAAAGCTGTTAATGAGCAATGTACATCAGGACTAGTAGTGATGTAAATCTGCGTATCATCCGCATAACAGTGATACCCAAGGCCATGTTTTCTAATGATCTGCCCAAGTGGAAGCATGTAAATGTTAAATAAAATTGGACCCAACACTGAACCCTGAGGAACTCCCTGTCGAATAGGCACGGTATCAGATTTAAGATTACCCAAGCTTACAAACTGGGCACGATTCGTTAAATAAGACCGAAACCAATTGAAAACTACTCCAGAAAGCCCCAGCCAATTTTCCAGCCTGTCCAGCAGCAAAGAGTGACATAGAGTGTCGAAGGCAGCACTAAGGTCTAATAAGACCAGAATACTGCATGCACCAGAATCTGCCGCAATAAGAAGATCATTTACGACCCTCACTAAAGCGGTCTCAGTACTATGCCCTTTTCTGAACCCAGATTGAAAAGGTTCAAGAAGACTGTTCAGTGCTAAGTGATGATTTAACTGAACGGACACAACACGCTCCAGAACTTTTGCCAAAAAAGGAAGATTCGAGATAGGCCTGTAATTGGACAAATCAGAGACATCACAACCAGGCTTCTTAGGGACTGGTGTAATGGCAGCTATTTTTAATTCTGGAGGAATAATTCCAGAACTCAATGATAAATTCACGATGGAAGTCATATGAGGGCAGATTGATGCAAGGCAGTTCGTAATAACTGAGTAGGGAACCGGATCTAAAATACTGGTGGTTGAATTCATAGACTTAACTGTACTTGTAATAAAATCGACTCCAACCATTTCAAAGTTCGAAAAGGTAAATTTCGGGGGATGTAAAGGCTGAGTGTCAACTGACTCAACTGGGGTATTAGAGATTAAGGAGCTGTATATGCCCTCAATCTTTCCAGTGAAATAATGTAGAAACTTATTACACTGGTCAACTGAGGAGTGAACAGTGGCCTTAGTTGGTTTGAGAAGATTATCAACAGTCTTAAATAAAGATTTAGAATTTGTTGCAGCATTCCCAATGATGCTTGAGTAATATGTTTTACGTGCATTATTTAAAGCAGAATGGTAGGCAGCCTGATGTTGAGTGTAGAGAGATTGGTGTACCGTCAGGTCAGATTTCTTGTACTGCCGTTCTAATCGCCTTCCAGCAGCTTTCATTAAACGCAACTCAGGGGTATACCATGGACAGGATTTCCTAAATGTGACAGCCCGTTCACGCAGAGGTGCAGACTCATCCAAAAGTGCAGATAGTATGGAGTTATAGTGCTCAACGGAATTAGTAATGGGAAGCCCAGAGAGAGAAGTAGAAAAAAGAGTGAAATCCATGTGCTTGATGTTACGAAATTTAATAATGCGCTTAGAAATGTCTCGTGGAGACATGACATTCATGTCAAAAGTAATAAGTCTATGGTCACTTATACTCATATCAGTACCATCCAGAGATTGAATATCAACACCAGCAGAGCAAACCACATCCAAAATATGGCCCAACCTATGGGTCGGAAAAGTAACATGCTGTGTAAAATCAAAACCATCCAAGATGTCCAAAAATGTAACAGTATTAACACAATTAGGATTATCAATGTGAAAATTGATATCACCAGTCAACACCATAGCAGGACAGAGTGGACTAAGAAGTGTCAACAACTCCGTAAACTCAGAGAAAAATACAGGATTAGGTTTTGGAGGACGGTATATAAGCAGCACAAGAACAGATGAAACACCACTGATTTTAAAAGCCAAACATTCAAATGATGAAACACTAGGAGCGTCAATAACATTAACTGATACACTGGGTCCAAATATCACAGCCAGGCCACCACCTTTACCAAAGGCTCGAGGCACGTCGATATATTTATATCCAGATGGAGCACACATGTTCAGATTAAGATAGTCATTTTCTTTGTGCCATGTTTCACTAAGACACAAAATGTCGATTTTCCTATCGAAAATAGTGTCAGTGATAAGTGCTGTTTTATTGTTTATTGACCTCGTGTTTAAATGAGCAATTCGCAAAGTGCTGCAAAACACATTTGCCACACTCTTTTGAGAAAGAGCCTCTGGATAGCGTAGATTTCCGTGACAGATTCCTCGGCGTACAGAAGTACGACGCAGCGCGCGCCTGCAGTTCGACCAAAACACAACACCGGCAGCAGAACGACTCTGACGAGACCCTCTATGAGAGTAACAAGGCCGACGGAGGAGGTGCAAGGAATGCAGAGATTTTGTAACGCTGAAGTTTGGACGGCCATAATGACATAAAATGTAACCAATCAGCGTCCTCAAATCTTGAAATGGGCAATGTTCTCTATATCGAGCCACTGCTGAAGTCAGGACTAGTCTGAATGGGTTGAATAAAGCAAACAAGTATCTCACCAGTAAAGTTTTGATGGATGACAAATGTAATCATGTAATCACCCAGCAAGCAATTTTGTGTCTAATAGCCATCAAAACACAGCCCAGACGTCTAGGCTAAAACACGGCTAAATTTGGGCTGTCAGTGAAAAATCTAATAGACGTCTAACCATAGCCCAAGAATAAGACGTCTAACCATAACCCAAGAATAAGACGTCTAACCATAGCCCAAGAATAGACTAGTCATCAATTAGGCGGCTATTAAACGACTACATGTACATGTAATAGACAACAAAATTATGCTAAATTATTCTTTTCACTTAAATATAACGGGTTCTCAAATGACAATCCATCCAAACAAGTTAAATATAAAGGTTTTATTTAAAAAAAGAATATTAACAACTTAGACAACTTACAAAAAGATCAAAACATAAAAATGTTATTAAAAAAATATAAAAAATATTTAACAAATATTAAAAATACAATAAAATGATTAATAAAAAAAATTAACAACTTAAGATAATAAAATATAAAACTCTGTTGCTGCTGGGAAGTTGTTCATCACGGCATCTGCCAAATAAGAAAAAAAGTAATTTGCACAAGAAAAGCATTGTTGACAGTTTAACCTCAAGTGTGCATGTACATTACATTCACCTGTTTTGTGTGTGTGTGTGTGTGTGTGTGTGTGTGTGTGTGTGTGTGTGTGTGTGTGTGTGTGTGTGTGTGTGTGTGTGTGTGTGTGTGTGTGTGTGTGTGTGTGTGTGTGTGTGTGTGTGTGTGTGTGTGTGTGTGTGTGTGTGTGTGTGTGTGTGTGTGTGTGTGTGTGTGTGTGTGTGTGTGTGTGTGTGTGTGTGTGTGTGTGTGTGTGTGTGTGTGTGTGTGTGTGTGTGTGTGTGTGTGTGTGTGTGTGTGTGTGTTTGTTTGTTTAGGTTTTAATGCATATCTGAGCTATTTGCATTATTGATATACTGCCGGATACTTTTTATAATTGCTAATTTTATATAGCCAATCATACGTTGGCCGAGAGAGCTCAACGCACTGCAACTGAAGAAAACACATGCAAATAGAAAAACACCTGCAAATTAAGAAAACATCTTCATCAGTTTCACAACACATGTGTGCTCCAAATACTCACAACACAACCAAATACAGAAGCGCGCTGCAAAAGTTCACAACACAAACAAATACAGAAAAGTGCTGCAAATAGAACAGAACACAACGGAAATGTTTCCGGGGAACACAATAAGTGACGGACCCGGCTGGTACGTGCTTGGTTCTTACTGCTTATAACTGTCTACTTTTTATTTTATTTTAATTTTTTGCAAAACATACAGAGATGACACGTTTATGACATACAACTTTGTATACAATATACAAAATGTATTTACAATATGTTCTATGTTATAAGAATACTAATCAGATAAGAACAATGAGCTGAAGACTAAAATAAATAAATAAATAAATAAAAGATAGAGAAAAAGAACACGAGGGAAAGATATTAATCTATACATCAGTTACATTGTACACATTTTGTCATGTTACGTTAAAATAAGTTTCATAAGAAATGTTAGAATGCAGGGTCCACATATGAGATACTCACACGCAGATATAACGCATATTTTAAAAACTGTGTTGTATAAAATCTATATTTATTTGCATCAGTTATGTTAACAGCAAAAAAACTATATTTCTGGTAAGAACAGCTATTCAGCTGACGGACACCGCGCTGCGTTGTCATGGGAACACCCAGGTGAAAATAATGAGGAAATTACATTGTCTTTCGTTGCTCCCTTCATCAAGTCCGTTCCCAAGCGGCTACATAACGGCACACAAGTGCCCTGCTCCCTCCAAAGTCCCCACTTCAAGGGCTCTGCCGTCTGCCCTTCTAAGGGTGTAGGGCATAGGGATGCTCACCGAGCAATAAGCACGTACCAGCCGGGTCCGTCACTTATTGGGTTCCCCGGACACATTTCCGTTGTGTTCTGTTCTATTTGCAGCGCTTTTCTGTATTTGTTTGTGTTGTGAACTTTTGCAGCGCGTTTCTGTATTTGATTGTGTTGTGAGTATTTGGAGCACACGTGTGTTGTGAAACTGATGAAGATGTTTTCTTAATTTGCGGGTGTTTTTTTTTCTATTTGCATGTGTTTTCTTCAGTTGCAGCGCGTTGAGCTCTCTCGGCCACCGTACAATCATTTGTATTTTTATGCTGTATTATAAAATAAATTTGAAAGTTTTAAACTTGAATGAATTTTGAATGAAACTTCATCTTATTGTGCTTGTACAATGACAAATATTATTCTACTCTATTAGCTTATGCTCTCTTTATGTAATGTAAGGTTGGAAATAATCCAAGATTATTTCAAAGCAACAAAGACACTTGCTTTTCTCTCAGACATTTCCAGCACAGCAGTGCTAAGACTGATGTGGGCCTGTAGGCCAAAGCTTTTGGACAATGGGGGAAATTGTGATGGTCTGATTGGTCAGTTTGAATATCTCACACCTAGGTGTTAGTCACATGGTCGGGGGGAAATGACAAAACAGTATTGTAAGTGTTCTTCTGGCTCTTTTCTGGGGATGCTGAGCTGGTCTTGAGAGAGTCTCAGTCTCTCTCTCTCTCTCGCTCTCTCGCTCTCTCGCCTCTCTCGCTCTCTCTCGCTCTCTCTCTCTCTGGTACAAGTACGATTCTTTGGTGTAACCAATGTATAACCAACTTCTAGGGCAGGATGGACTGTTTACCAAAGTTTGTAGAAATCTGGTGTGTTAATGAGGTATTGTGTACTTTATGTGAAAGAAATGAATTGGTGTTGACTTTTTAAATATACGTGTGTTGTAAAAAAAAAAAAAAAAAAAAAAATGTTGGATGAAGTGTGAATAATTTCAAGACTAAATTGTTATAATAAAGGTGTATTTAAAATTCTCTCTCTCTCTCTCTCTCTCTCTCTCTCTCTCATAACATTTTACATTTATGCTGGGTATAAAATGGTTTAAATTCTCATTACATCCATGTTGTAACTATTTTAAGTGTAAACATAACCTTATTGCACATTGAACCTTTTTTAATTCATGGAGTCAGATTAAAACGAGATAATTGCATATGAGAACATGTGTCTTATTTAACCAAAATTCCTTTGAGACGCTGGAAAGAATTGAACACGCGCGTCCTTTACTGGCTATTTGGAAACCGGAAGTTGGGGGTGAATAGCCGGCTTTTACAGTAACAAGCCATTGTTCAGACAAATTCAATATTATAGTTCAAATCAATGATGGACTTTGTCAAAGATGAGAGGCTGCAACACGATCTCATGAAAGTGTGTATCTATACCACCAATGTTATTTCTCGTACTATTTATACGCCAAAAATGTTTTTTGCGTGCATATGCTACGCACTGAAAACCCCTGGGTAGGATTAGGGGTGGGGAGTGCGTGCGTCTTACACGCCATAAAGTGCGAATCATATGCACGCAAACTATTTTTGCCGTATAAATGGCACGAGAAATAACATTCGTCGTATAGATACGCACTTTCGTGAGTTCGGGCTGCAAGTGAGGAAATTCTATTTTCATATCATAATGATCTAAAGAAAAGAGTAAAATATATTTGTGGCTTTCACTTTATAATAGGTTGCACATGTTTCATGTTTACACCTTCGGATTCAGATAATTCGAGTTTAAGACCACGTAAACATGGGGTTATACGTGCATGTACCACGATACACTGTTACCCGCTAAAATGTCACGATTCCAACAACTCATGAAATTGAGCACATGTCAAAACGAAAACACAGATACTTACAAGACAAAAGTAGGAATGTCTTTTACCTGTTCTCTTCGACCGACAGCTGAATGCAATGCTCTGGCTCGTTTACAATTTTTCAAAATGGTGGAAATGTTTATCGCGGGATCGTGAGAACGGTTATCTCTACTAACTATCAAGTCTTGTGTTGCCAGTAGTCATGTCTCAGTTGGGCTGTTGCCATCTAGCGGTTGAGAAATGTAATTGCATTTTAATTTAATTTAAAATAAAAGACAGTCAAATAATATCGTATATTTTTTTTATGAATGTGTGACAGCAAACATGAAGCTGCGTGGGCGAAAAACATGTAAACAATTTTAAGACTATTTTGGCTATTCTAACCGCTGGTCTAAATCAGGGCTATAGCCAAGCCATTAAACGTAGACCGCTGATCGCCTCGATTTCGCCGGGTGTGCTAAAAGCAGACTGCACTAGCCCGTCCAATTCAGAGCTAAATGTCATGAAATGACACTGGCACCTTGTAGATATTATTACCAATGCGAACATGATGGGATATCATGTTAAACTCGAATTATCTGAATCCAAAGGTGTAAACATGAAGCACGTGCAACCTATTATAAAGTGTTATTTAAGCCACAAATATATTCTTTCTTTTTTACATTGTATTTTTAATATTTGATTTGGTCATTTTTATGTTTTGATCTTTTTGTATGTTGTTAATGTTCTTTTTCTAAATAAAACCTTTATATTTAATTTGTTTTGGATGGACGGTCATTTATGAAAATCCTGTTATATTTGAGCCGCCTTCAGGTCGCCATATTCAAAATGTTTTATATTTAATTTGTATTCTACTGTTTAATAATTCTTAATGGGATCTGTATCTGTATGCTGTAAGGTTAAAGGATTAGTTCACTTTCACACAAAAAAGTGCTGATAATTTACTCACTCCGATGAACGAAAAAGCAAGCTGAATTCTTGTTTTCTTTTTTTATTGAAAAAGGAGCCATTTAAAACAAATTCTACTTTCATTATTAAATAAAAAAACACTGAACGAATGATACACGTATTGAGGGGAGCATTTGAAAATGATTAAATATATTGTGAACTTGAAATAATGATCAAATGACAAAAGAATCAACAATTAATAAAACATTAAATATGATTGTAAAATTAAACTAAACTGCAATAGAGAATGTAACCAAACGGGGTTTATTTTTACCACTCAATGTTTTTAACAGTGTAAATTTCTATTCACTTATACATTTAGAGCCATGACTCACTTTATGTTATAGTGTTTGTTGTTGTTGCTAACTTTACATTCTTCATTATTTTCTTGAAATAACTGCCATGTTATTAATCTCAGGAACATATATTGTCATCTCCAGGTCAAACTGAACGACTGATTGTTTCCACAAACCAGAGCTGATCTGTTTTCAATGGCAGTTTAGCTGCAGTATGTCAGAGGATCGAGGGAAGGGACTCTCTCTCTAAGATGAGTCTCTCAGAGAAACTGAGGTAAGACTGCGTCTGTTTAACACAATCATTTTAAACTACTGAAGTTTTAGATTCTTCCTGTGAAGAACAGAGCATTGTTTTATATTTGCAAATGCTTTGCAGAACTTCAGAACTTTCCTAATAAATACATTTTGTGGCCAGTAGATGATAAACATTTAAAATCTGAAAAAGAAAATAAATATTTGGTCTAAATCAAATGTACAGTCTCTTCTTCAGCAGTAGTGTTATATTCAGTACTAAAATATTGTTATTTTATTTTTGATTTTTATCATTAATTTTTAAAATTAAAATGTGTCTATAAATTATAAGTTATGATTGTGCAAAATGCCTCATCACTATTCCGTCTGTGAAGAGAATAGAGAGAGTTTGTGGCGTTATCAAACACAGATGAACTTCTGTAATGAAATAGTTTCTTCTCTCTTTGTGTCATTAGTGTAAGATCAGGCCCACATGTGTCCATCCCTGTGTCTGTGAAGAGTGACCGTTCAAATGATGGTCTCCCACCAAACTTCAGTGAGAAAAATACATCTATCAACAGGTATTTTTATATGTTTTACATTATTGAGTTATAATTTATCTACGATGGTCTATGGGATAGCCAACTCCGGTCCTGGAGGGCCACTGTCCTCAGGCCCGTCGCGACAAGGCAAGCAAACCAAGCAATTGCTTGGGGCCCCGAGCTGGCCTGGGGCCCCAAGACAACGACTGGTTAAGAATAAAATGATACGACAAACTGCGTGAGCACCCCTTTGATAGTCAATGCAGTAAAGTGCAATGACACTGTTATCGGGATACCCCTCAAGAGGGCCCCTCTCGCTGACAGCAAGCCAGCCAACCACGCGATCTCTGCGGCCGGCAAAATACAAAACCTCCTCGGTAGTCATAATGAAGCGGAATTATGCTTCAGGAAGCCAGAAAAGAAAAAGAAAAACAAGATAGTGGTAAGTGATCAATTACACTGGATAAAATAGCTCTACTTGTCTTGTACAAATGGTGTAATTTTGCAGCAGGTAGGCTAGCAAAAATATGTTTATGTTAGCTAACGTTACCTGCCTGACGGCAAATGCTGCTTGGTAACGAACAGTTTGTGCAACTTTTCTTTTGCTGTAATATGTTTCTTTAACGGGATAAGGAAGACGCAGATCTGTACTGCGGTCAGAGCCAGCCCGCGGTTTGAAAATACACGGTCAAGCCAGCCGCCAAAAAAAAAAAGCGGGTGCGCCTATTACTATGAATACGGTAATTTCAGTAACAGCAGCGAGAGAACGCGCTTTCAGAGCGCGTCAGTTCTATCTATCTATCTATCTATCTATCTATCTATCTATCTATCTATCTATCTTTCTTTCTTTCTTTCTTTCTTTATATCTATCTTTATCTTTTTTTTATTTATATCTATCTATCTCTCTATCTCTTTCTTTCTATATTCTTTCTTTCTATTTCTTTCTTTCTATTTCTTTCTTTCTTTATATCTTTTTTTCTTTATCTTTTATCTTTTCCTATCTATCTATCTATCTATCTATCTATCTATTTTTCTTTCTTTCTTTCTTTCTTCTTTCTTTCTTTCTTTATATCTATCTTTATCTTTTTTTTCTTTATATCTATCTATCTCTCTATCTCTTTCTTTCTATATTCTTTCTTTTCTATTTCTTTCTTTTCTATTTCTTTCTTTCTATTTCTTTCTTTCTTATATCTTTTTTCTTTATCTTTTATCTTTTCCTATCTATCTATCTATCTATCTATCTATCTATCTTTCTTTCTTTCTTTCTTTATATCTATCTTTATCTTTTTTTTATTTATATCTATCTATCTCTCTATCTCTCTATCTATCTATCTATCTATCATCTATCTATCTATCTCTTTCTTTCTTTCTTTCTTTCTATATTTTTTCTATTTATCTATCTTCTTTCTTTCTATCTCTCTATCGACCTATCTGTGAGAGACGATAGAAAAAGATGCCATGTTTCGAGAGTATTTGTACTTTACTCTGTTATCCTTTTAATTTACACTCACATTGTCTTAGCAAGTTGTGAATTTCTTTGACTAATGTTTTTTTTTTTTCTTTATAGGTCACATCTCAAGAATTTTTATGTAGAGGTTTACAGAAAAATGATTTGCAGCAAAATAAAGTATGCACTCTTTCTAAATACATCTTTTTTTTTTTCATACATTTTTTTTGTACAATATTAAAAAGTTTCTGGAATTCAATGTCCCGCCTAGTATGCACACCTCATTTGAAACCATTTTACAGCAACATTTTGGAGTTAAAATTTATTTGACTTCAGAGGCCTATAAAGACGAAATTTCTAATGAGTAGAAAAAACTAATGGTCAGTTCTTATAGGGGACGTCCCATACAGTATACACACCTCATATCCAACCATTTTACTGTAGCATTTTGGAGAGATATGTCACATTTTTACTACTTCAGAGGCCCATAAAGACCTAATTTCTAATAAGTAGAAAAAACTAATAGTCAGTGCTTATACGGGACGTCCCATACAGTATACACACCTCATATCAAACCACTTTACTGTAGCATTTTGGAGATATGTCACATTATTCGACTTCAGAGGCCCATAAAGACCTCATTTCTAATAAGTAGAAAAAAACTAATGGTCAGTGCTTATACGGGACGTCCCATACAGTATACACACCTCATATCAAACCATTTTACTGTAGCATTTTGGAGATATGTCACATTATTCGACTTCAGAGGCCCATAAAGACCTCATTTCTAATAAGTAGAAAAAACTAATGGTCAGTGCTTATAGGGGACGTCCCATACAGTATACACACCTCATATCAAACCACTTTACTGCAGCATTTTGGAGATATGTCACATTTTACTACTTCAGAGGCCCATAAAGACCTCATTTCTAATAAGTAGAAAAAAACTAACAGTCAGTTCTTATACGGGACGTCCCATACAGTATACACACCTCATATCAAACCACTTTACTGTAGCATTTTTGGAGATATGTCACATTATTCGACTTCAGAGGCCCATAAAGACCTCATTTCTAATAAGTAGAAAAAACTAATAGTCAGTTCCGTGTTTTTACGGTGTAGTCATTTACGTATTTTTATCTGAGAGTACTTGTGTCATTTTTTGTTTTTGTTTGTATAGTTTAAAAACACTAAACTAGAAAGTATTGTAAGAGTAATAGGGGAAAAAAACTTATATGGTATGACATGCAGCATCATCTGACGATGTTTCATTCTCTTTCGCTGTTCCGATGCATGATCAACTCATGTGCGCACCTGTGAGGCGGGGGCCATTCAGTATATCCTCTAAATGCGCACAGGCATCTGAAGTAGTAAAATGTGACATATCTCCGAAAATGCTGCAGTAAAATGCTTTGATATAAGGTGTGTATACTGTATGGACGTCCCGTATAAGAACTGACCATTAGTTTTTTCTACTTATTAGAAATGAGGTCTTTATGGGCCTCTGAAGTCGAATAATGTGACATATCTCCAAAATGCTACAGTAAGAGTGGTTTGATATGAGGTGTGTATACTGTATGGGACGTCCCGTATAAGCAACTGACCATTAGTTTTTTTCTACTTATTAGAAATGAGGTTGAATAATGTGACATATCTCCAAAATGCTGCAGTAAAGTGGTTTGATATGAGGTGTGTATACTGTATGGGACGTCCCCTATAAGCACTGACCATTAGTTTTTTCTACTTATTAGAAATGAGGTCTTTATGGGCCTCTGAAGTAGTAAAATGTGACATATCTCCAAAATGCTACAGTAAAATGGTTTGATATGAGGTGTGTATACTGTATGGGACGTCCCGTATAAGCAACTGACCATTAGTTTTTTCTACTTATTAGAAATGAGGTCGAATAATGTGACATATCTCCAAAATGCTACAGTAAAATGGTTTGATATGAGGTGTGTATACTGTATGGGACGTCCCCTATAAGCACTGACCGTTAGTTTTTTTCTACTTATTAGAAATGAGGTCTTTATGGGCCTCTGAAGTCGAATAATGTGACATATCTCCAAAATGCTGCAGTAAAGTGGTTTGATATGAGGGTGTGTATACTGTATGGGACGTCCCCCTATAAGCACTGACTATTAGTTTTTTCTACTTATTAGAAATGAGGTCTTTATGGGCCTCTGAAGTCGAATAATGTGACATATCTCCAAAATGCTGCAGTAAAGTGGTTTGATATGAGGTGTGTATACTGTATGGGACGTCCCCTATAAGCACTGACCATTAGTTTTTTCTACTTATTAGAAATGAGGTCTTTATGGGCCTCTGAAGTAGTAAAATGTGACATATCTCCAAAATGCTACAGTAAAATGGTTTGATATGAGGTGTGTATACTGTATGGGACGTCCCGTATAAGCACTGACCATTAGTTTTTTTCTACTTATTAGAAATGAGGTCGAATAATGTGAGATATCTCCAAAATGCTACAGTAAAATGGTTTGATATAAGGTGTGTATACTGTATGGGACGTCCCCTACTTCCTGCTCAGCTACTGTTCGGAACGCTCTTGCTTACTGCTCCGCGCTTTGCTCTATCGCTTTTATATTTTTTATATTTTATCTTCTTTTATCAACCAATTTTAACCTCAGCAAATCAGCACAGTGCTCAAACGCTTGGATTACTACAAAAAAGCCGAATTATTTTATTCGACCAGCCTCCCACTGAAAGCTTACATTCCGGGGAAGAGAAAACACAACTGCATAAGGATAAGAGAAAATGCCTCTTCTGGAATCTACTTGCTGCACTAACTGCCACAGACTTTTACAAAGGATTGCAGTTCTTGAAACAAAGTTATTTGCGGGACCACCAAACCAGACGGAACACACAACAGAGCTCCGTCATGGACGCCCTCAGCATACAGCAGGGTGAGCCCCATGAATCTACTGCTCCTCAACAGGCTATACTGAGTGTAGAGAAACAAGCCGATCGACTTACAAATCGATGGCACACACAGGGAGCGAGACCCAAAGGCACTCGAGACATCAGATTGTCACGAGTATCACATATTGCCGCAGTAGCATCCTCTACCCCAGATACGGCTCTGACAAGGATTGCAAACACTGGTCTCCTACCACCGCCTATACATCTTGAGAACAGATTTGAAGTATTAATGAATGTAAATGAGGAATCTCCAAACGTGATGAATGTGATCGAACACAGACTGGATAAGCCAGTAGCTAACACTGATGCTAACTTGCGCTCAAGGTCGAGCAGACAGCGGCACTCAGCGCAGAGCACAGCCGAGCACACGACTCTGATAGTAGGAGACCTCCATTATCCGAAACACTAGTAGCAGGGATACAACTTCGTGCTGCCTTCCACAAGCAACAATTTCTGATGTAAACAGGGAACTTGAGAACATTCTGATGAAACATAAGACTGCAAATCGACTCATCATTCATGTGGGGAAAAATGATATTCATAAAGAGCAGTCAGAACTCCTTAAGAAGGATTTTAATGAACTTCTTTGAAACACTTAAAAGACTGAAAGTACAAACATTCATCAGTGGCCCACTCCCCAGCAAGAGGAACAAACAGGTTTTCACGGTTTGCTTGGGCTAAATACATGGCTCCAAAAAACCTGCAATATAAAAGGAGTGAACTTCATTGACAACTTCAATCTTTTCTGGAGTCAGAGGCAACTGTTCCAACAGGACGGACACCACCCAAACAAACTTGGTTCAAGAGTGCTAAAGGACAATATCTACTTCTCCCTCAAACATCCTTCTGCAGTGTGTGGCCAATCCACTCAACCTGAATGGCACACACACACCTGGACACAGTATGAATGACCACAGGACTTCACTCCAGCACCTGAATGGACATGCGGTTGACACGTCACACAAGGACAATGATAACACCACTCAGCCACAACAACTTCTGCTCACGGACACAATCTCAGCTGAGCCCTGCCCACAGACAGACTGTGACATACTAGAACTGCTCCAAGATTCAACACCCAAGGACGACTTCCTGGAAAACAGCCAGGTCAGCATATTACAGCCTCCGATAACACCAGAACAACAGCCCCTCTCACCAGACACGCTATCTCTATCTCCAGCATCTCCACTTCTGTGCTTCTCAGAGAGAATGGAAAAACTGGTCTATGCTGGAACAAACTATCCCACTCTTTTGCAAGCCCCCAGATATCAACCAAAAAACGGCAGGCCCCAAAACCACCAAAGCCTGCGGGCCCCGGCTCGCCCTCCCCCCCTCCTCCTGCAAGAGTTCTTCGGGCTCTGCCACAACGACAGGGGTCACATCCTCCTCCTTCTGCTCGAGGTGAACCAAAAACAACTGATACCAGCTCTCATTGATATGTGCCGGGTCCCCGCTATGATAACAGTAACTTTCCTCAAATGTTTACAGAACAAGCGGGAACCCTGTGTGCCTGTATCTTTCTCTATTGCTGTTCGATTACATGATAGAAAGTCTAAGGCCCTTCAAAAGCCGGTACAGCAAACCCATCTAATCTGGTGCCTATTACACGCCAAACTAAGACTGCTGTGCGGACAAAAAGTAAGACTGTAAAGTTAGCGCTCTTAAACATCTGCTCACTTAAAAATAAATCACTTCTAGTCAATGACTTAATAACCACATACAACCTGGATTTTTATGTTTCTAAATGAAACTTGGCTAGAAGACAACTGCAGTGCAACTGTCCTCAATGAAACATCCCCTCCTAACTTCACTTTTATGAGTGTCTGCAGAACGGGTAGGAGAGGTGGGGGAGTAGCTGCTCTTTTTAAAGATGTCTATCCATGTAAGCAAATATCATTTGGTAATTACCCGTCTTTTGAATATCTGGGTATTGTGTTTAAAAGGTGCTCCACGCATTTTACTAATCATTGTTTACAGGCCTCCAAAATACTCTTCAGCCTTTGCTGAGGATTTTACAGAACTGGTTATCAACCATTTTCCTCAGAGTTTGACTGTTTTGCCTATTGCCGGAGATTTCAACATCCACATAGACAATGCAGAAAACAATATGGCAAAAAGAGAATCAAAACTGTTTTAAAAACTTTTGATCTGACTCAGCATGTACATGGACCGACACACAATCGTGGACACACTCTAGATTTACTTATCAGTAAGGGTCTAAACATTTCATCGATTGTTATTAAGGATGTAGCACTGTCTGATCATTTCTGTATTTTCTTTGATATATTGATCTCTCCTGCCATTGAAGCTAGATCTGTGCCTGTCAAGAAGAGATGCTTAAATGAGAACACTAGTGTACTATTTATGAAGGCTATATCATCAACACCAAGCATATCTGCTGACTCTGTTGATTTTCTCCTTGATTCTTTTAACTCAAAAGTTAAAAGTGTAATTGATGATATTGCTCCTGTGAAAGTCAGGAAGAGTGGTAGACAAAAGGCACCCTGGAGAAACTCAACAGCAGTGCAAAATATGAAAAGACAATGCAGAAAAGCAGAGCGCATGTGGCGGAAGACAAAACTTGTAGTCCATTATAACATCTACAAAGACACCATCCATGCTTTCAATATGGAACTAGGCAAAGCTAGACAGACTTTCTTCTCAAATATGATTAACAGCAACTTAAACAACACACGCACTCTTTTTGCTACTGTTGAGAGATTAACAAACCCCCCGAGCCAGATTCCCAGTGAAATGCTCTCAGACAGCAAGTGCAGTGAGTTCGCTTCTTTCTTCTCTGAGAAAATCAATAATATCAGAAAGGTGATCAGCACATCCTTGAGTTGCACTGGGGTCAGACAGATCAGACCACAACCTGAGAAAGTAGTTACTATGTCTGATTTCAAAGAAATTGATGGAAAAATTTTGGAAGAAACCGTACAGCACCTTAAAACATCAACCTGCACCCTTGACGCTCTTCCCACATCTTTCTTCAAAAGTGTGTTAAACAGCTTAGAAGCAGATCTCCTAGAAGTGGTAAATGCCTCAACTTCTCTCTGGAAGTTTTCCAAACTCCCTGAAAACTGCAGTTGTCAAACCCCTCCTAAAAAAGAGTAATCTTGATAAGACTATATTAAGCAATTATAGACCGATCTCAAATCTTCCTTTCATTGGCAAGATCATTGAAAAAGTTGTTTTCAATCAGCTGAACAAATTCTTAAGCTCGAATGGATACTTTGACAATTTTCAATCTGGTTTCCGATCGCATCACAGCACAGAGACAGCGCTCATAAAGATAATTAACGATATTCGCTTAAATACTGATACAGGGCAAATTATCAGTGTTGGTACTGCTCGACCTCAGTGCTGCATTTGACACTGTTGATCACAACATACTTCTTGGACAGGCTGGAAAAACTGGGGTGGGTCTTTCTGGGATAGTCCTAAAATGGTTCAGGTCATACTTAGAAGCGAGAGGTTATTATGTGAGTATAGGAGACCATAAGTCTGAGTGGACATCCATGACATGCGGAGTTCCTCAAGGCTCAATTCTTGCGCCACTCCTATTCAACCTGTACATGCTTCCAATGAGCCAAATAATGAGAAAGAAACCAAATCTCTTACCACAGCTATGCAGACGACACACAGATCTACTTAGCCCTATCGCCAAACGATTACAGCCCCATTGACTCCCTGTTCCAATGCATTGATGAAGTAAACAGCTGGATGTGCCAAAACTTTCTTCAGTTAAACAAAGACAAAACTGAAGTCATTGCGTTTGGAAACAAAGATGAAGTTCTCAAGGTGAACGCATACCTTCACTCTAGGGGTCAAAACAACTAAAAATCAAGTCAGGAATCTTGGTGTGTCTCTAGAGTCAGACCTTAGCTTTAGTAGTCATGTCAAAGCAATAACTAAATCGGCATACTATCATCTAAAAAATATTGCAAGAATTAGATGCTTTGTTTCCAGTCAAGACTTAGAGAAAATTGTGCATGCTTTCATCACCAGCAGGGTGGATTATTGTAATGGACTCCTCACTGGCCTTCCCAAAAAGACCATAAGACAGTTGCAGCTCGTACAGAACGCTGCCGCCAGGATCCTGAGCAGAACCAGAAAATATGAACATATCACACCAGTCCTCAGGTCTTTACACTGGCTCCCAGTCACATTTAGGATTGATTTTAAAGTCTTATTACTGGTATATAAATCATTTAATGGCCTAGGACCTCAATACATTGCAGATATGCTCACTGAATATAAACCCAACAGATCACTGAGATCATTAGGATCACATCAACTAGAAATACCAAGGGTTCACTCAAAGCAAGGAGAGTCCGCTTTTAGCTATTATACCAGCCGCAGCTGGAACCAGCTTCCAGAAGAGATCAGGTGTGCTCCTACAGTAGCCACATTCAAATCCAGACTCAAAACACATCTGTTTAGCTTAGCATTTACTGAATGAGCACTGTGCCACTGTTCGTCTGGACTGTTTGCACTGTATTTTATTTTATTTTATTTTTATTTTTTTACTCTAAACTGTTTTAATTATTCTTATTTCTTTTGATTATTTTAATTTCTTCTATGTAAAGGCACTTTGAATTACCATTGTGTATGAAATGTGCTATATAAATAAACTTGCCTTGCCTTGCCTTGCCTTGCCCTATAAGCACTGACCGTTAGTTTTTTCTACTTATTAGAAATGAGGTCTTTATGGGCCTCTGAAGTCGAATAATGTGACATATCTCCAAAATGCTACAGTAAAATGGTTTGATATGAGGTGTGTATACTGTATGGGACGTCCCGTATAAGCACTGACCATTAGTTTTTTCTACTTATTAGAAATGAGGGTCGAATAATGTGACATATCTCCAAAAATGCTACAGTAAAATGGTTTGATATAAGGGTGTGTATACTGTATGGGACGTCCCGTATAAGCACTGACCATTAGTTTTTTCTACTTATTAGAAATGAGGTCTTTATGGGCCTCTGAAGTCGAATAATGTGACATATCTCCAAAATGCTGCAGTAAAGTGGTTTGATATGAGGTGTGTATACTGTATGGGACGTCCCGTATAAGCACTGACCATTAGTTTTTTTCTACTTATTAGAAATGAGGTCTTTATGGGCCTCTGAAGTCGAATAATGTGATATATCTCCAAAATGCTACAGTAAAGTGGTTTGATATGAGGTGTGTATACTGTATGGGACGTCCCGTATAAGCACTGACTATTAGTTTTTTCTACTTATTAGAAATGAGGTCTTTATGGGCCTCTGAAGTCGAATAATGTGACATATCTCCAAAATGCTACAGTAAAATGGTTTGATATGAGGTGTGTATACTGTATGGGACGTCCCCTATAAGCACTGACCATTAGTTTTTTTCTACTTATTAGAAATGAGGTCTTTATGGGCCTCTGAAGTCGAATAATGTGACATATCTCCAAAATGCTACAGTAAAGTGGTTTGATATGAGGTGTGTATACTGTATGGGACGTCCCCTATAAGCACTGACCATTAGTTTTTTCTAGCTTATTAGAAATGAGGTCTTTATGGGCCTCTGAAGTCGAATAATGTGACATATCTCCAAAATGCTACAGTAAAGTGGTTTGATATGAGGTGTGTATACTGTATGGGGACGTCCCGTATAAGCACTGACTATTAGTTTTTTCTACTTATTAGAAATTAGGTCTTTATGGGCCTCTGAAGTAGTAAAATGTGACATATCTCCAAAATGCTACAGTAAAATGGTTGGATATGAGGTGTGTATACTGTATGGGACGTCCCCTATAAGAACTGACCATTAGTTTTTTCTACTCATTAGAAATTTTGTCTTTATAGGCCTCTGAAGTCAAATTAATTTTAAACTCCAAAATGTTGCTGTAAAATGGTTTCAAATGAGGTGTGCATACTAGGCGGGACATTGAATTCCAGAAACTTTTTAATATTGTACAAAAAAATGTATGAAAAAAAAAAGATGTATTTAGAAAGAGTGCATACTTTATTTTGCTGCAAATATTTTTTCTGTAAACCTCTACATAAAAATTCTTGAGATGTGACCTATAAAGGAAAAAAAAAACATTAGTCAAAGAAATTCACAACTTGCTAAGACAATGTGAGTGTAAAATTAAAAGGATAACAGAGTAAAGTACAAATACTCTCGAAACATGGCATCTTTTTCTATCGTCTCTCACAGATAGGTCGATAGAGAGATAGAAAGAAAGAAGATAGATAGATAGATAGATAGATAGATAGATAGATAGATAGATAGATAGATAGATAGATAGATAGATAGATAGATATAAAAAAATATAGAAAGAAAGAGATAGATAGATAGATAGATAGATAGATAGATAGATAGATAGATAGATAGATAGATAGATGGATAGATAGATGATAGATAGATAGATAGATAGATAGATAGATAGATGATAAGATAGATAGATAGATAGATAGATAGATAGATAGATAGATAGAAAGATAGATATAAAGAAAAGAAAGATAAAGATAGATATAGACAGATAGATAGATAGATAGATAGATAGATAGATAGATAGATAGATAGATAGATAGATAGATAAGATAAAAGATAAAGAAAAAAAGATATAAAGAAAGAAAGAAAGAAATAGAAAGAAATAATATAGAAAGAAAGAGATAGAGAGATAGATAGATATAAATAAAAAAAAGATAAAGATAGATATAAAGAAAGAAAGAAAGATAGATAGATAGATAGATAGATAGATAGATAGATAGATAGATAGATAGATAGAACTGACGCGCTCTGAAAGCGCGTTCTCTCGCTGCTGTTACTGAAATTACCGTATTCATAGTAATAGGCGCAACACGCTGGCTTGACCGTGTATTTTCAAACCGCGGCTGGCTTGACCGCAGTAGATCTGTTCCAGAGTCACTGTTTATCGTATTTAATGACATGACATTGCTATAGCTTGTAATAGGTTTTGATGAAAGTGGCATAGCATGCTATAGCCTACTAACTATTCCACCGTGATAATCTATTTATGGGGGTTAGGAAAACCACACAATAAATTATGTGCATCAAACATTAGCTTGGCATGATTTTAAGCATTGGTAGGCTAGTTGTGAAAGCAGCTGCATCCCTTCCCTTCTAATATCAAAATATGGAAATGCTAACAAATCTTTTCGGTAACACTTTAAAATAACCATCCTTAATAGATGGTAAATTGTTAGTTATTTAATCTTTAGTTAATTGTCATTTAACAGTTAGCAAACAGTCTTTTTTACCCATCTATAAACAGCATTTAACCAGAAAGAGGCAGAGGAAACATGATTTTTTCATAGCTTATCTTAATGTGCTAGTGTCGTGTGATGT
This sequence comes from Phoxinus dragarum, assembly GCA_033366665.1. Taxonomy (NCBI): domain Eukaryota; kingdom Metazoa; phylum Chordata; class Actinopteri; order Cypriniformes; family Leuciscidae; genus Phoxinus; species Phoxinus dragarum. Next base: position 43,347 of record JARPMJ010004662.1, read on the forward strand.
ACGGTAGTAACAGTTTACACAAATATGACGTTATTTTTATAAGTTACCATGGACCTTGAACAGTTACTTTATTCTGTGTGGCAATTTTTACACTGTTACATTTTGAAGTACAGTATCAGGACAACCCACGTGTTTTACTGGTACTAACTGTTTATTAACTATTTAACAAGGTATTATAGTCATCTGTCGCAACTTTATAATAACCTTCCAGATAATGTTTATAGACAGTTTACAAACCAACTAGTAACCCTCAACAAAGTGTTAGGAATATCTGGTCCGTCTATCTATGTAATGTTTATAGATGTTTAAAAAAATGGTTCCTTAAAGGTTTACAAACATTTTTTAATCATTACCCGATACCCAATATATTATATGATAGACATAATGTGTGTTACAATAAACTGTTAATTTACAGCACTATTAATAATTATTAAACATTATATAATAATGGGGGGGGGGGGGGCCTCCATGTCCATTTTGCGTGGGGCCCCCAAATTCCTTCAAACGGCCCTGACTGTCCTGCAGTGTTTAGCTCCAACCCTAATTAAACACACCTGACCAAGGCAATCAATGTTTTCAGGATTACTAGATAGATACAGGCAGGTGAGTTGTTATCACGGCAGAGAATACCAATGAATACAATGTCCGCTAGTCTGATTTCCTCTTTATTGAACTCAGTCTGCAGCTTCTTTCCTGTAACTAGTAACCACTAGGGGGCATACATTTACCAAAAAAGATCATGAATAAATCCATCTATCCAGTCATGAGAGGGACAAATGCACGACTATACTGTATTTAATTACCACTTGTAACATTAAACACCCTCTTCAAATTATACTGAAGTATCTCCTGTAATGAAGTGTTTTTTTCTCTGTTCTTTGTGTTATTAGTGAAAGCTCAGGCTCACATGTGTCCCGCTCTGTGTCTGTGAAGAGTGACTGGTCAAAAGATGGTGTCCAACCGAACTTCAGTGAGGAAACGCCATCATCTACCAAAAGGTATTTCATTTGTTTCTTATTTTTGGTCACAGACTGTGTTAGAAAGTGTATTGATGAATAATTATCATAAATCTGTATAGTTCAAATATTTACCAGAGTATTTTTTATTTTTATTTTTTTTGCTAAAATATTTACTGGAGCTTTTGGTAATATTTTTCCTGGAAATGCAGTCTTTTGATTTATTTTATTTGCTAACAGGCCTCAATATGAAACATTAGATTCAGATTTCCAGACTCACAAGAAACACAAGAATTTCACAGACGATCTCCTGTGGATCTTCCAGGTGAGAAAACTTTCAAAAAATGTCATAAGTATTTAATAATTATAACAAACAAATTGATTATTTATCATGTTTTCCAGCAAAAGTAGAAATTTAATTTCTAATTGTTTTTGACAATTTACTCTTCATTTTAAGTACTCATAAAATAAGAATGAAAATGATAAAAAAAAAGATTGATTCAATTTTTTTTGTATTTATACGATTTGATTATTCTTTTTTTTTTTTTTTTTGCTTGTTTTTTTTTTTTTTGCTTTGTTTGTAGAATCTTGAGAACAAAATAATCACTTATTTGAAAAATGAGCTGGAAAAGTTTAAGAAAATATTACAAAGAGATGACACAGGATCCTTAGTGGAGGACTTTAATGAGAACAGATGCAGTATTAAAGAAGCAGCGCTTGATCTCACACTACACTTCCTGAGAGAGATGAAGCAACATGAAGCTGCTGATACTCTAGAAGGTAAGAGACTCATGACCATCTGTCAGATTATCACTTATAAATGTAGGAGAGAAAATTAAACCTATAACTATCTGTATTTGTTCCTGTGTTTAGATGAGCTGAACTTCATTTATCAGCTAAAATGTGGCCTAAAGAAGAAGTATCAATGTGTGTTTGAAGGAATTGCAAAGCACGGTGACTCCACTCTTCTGAATAACATCTACACAGATCTCTATATCACTCAGGGTTGTAGTGAACAGGTCAATACTGAACATGAGGTCAGACAGATTGAAGTTGCTTCCAGGTGTCCTGATTCACAAGAGATACCAGTTCAATGCACACATTTGTTTGAAGCTCCTGAACAAGACAAGGAGATCAGAACTGTACTGACTAATGGAGTTGCTGGCATCGGGAAATCCGTCTCTGTGCAAAAGTTTGTTCTGGATTGGGCTGAAGGAAAAGAAAATCATGATATCAGCTTCATATTTCCTCTTCCATTCAGAGAGATGAACTTAAAGGAGAAAGAAACACAAAGTATGATGGATCTTATAACTCAATTTTTCCCAGAGACAAAAGGACTGAACCTTACAAGAAGAAATCAATTCAAAGTCCTGTTCATCCTTGATGGATTGGATGAATGTCGTCTTCCTTTAAACTTTGATGGTAATGAGACGTGGCGTGATGTATCGACACCAGCCTCTCTGGATGTTCTCCTGACAAACCTCATCAAGGGAAATCTGGTTCCTTCTGCTCTCATCTGGATCACCACCAGACCAGCAGCTGCCAGTAAGATTCCTCCTGAATGCATCGACCGGGTGACAGAGATACGAGGATTCAATGATGCACAAAAGGAGGAGTACTTCAAAAGAAGATTCAAGAATAAAAATCTGGCCAGTGAAATATTTGATCATGTTAAACAATCAAAGAGTCTCTTTATCATGTGCCACATCCCAGTCTTCTGCTGGATTTCAGCCACTGTTCTCCAGAACATATTTGAAGAGAAAAAAAGTAATGATGTAAAAAACATTCAGTCTGATGAAGCCTCTAAAACACTGCAGGAATCAAATACTGAAGACACTCCCAAGACTCTGACACAAATGTACACACACTTTCTCCGCTTTCAGATCCAGCAGAGCAGCCGAAAGTATGATGGAGAATACACACCAGATGTTTCCTGGGATAAAGATGCCATCCTTTCTTTGGGGAGACTGGCATTTCAAGAGCTGGAAAGAAACAACCTGATCTTCTATGACACAGACCTGGAATCCTGTGGTATTGATGCCTATAAAGCATCAGTGTATTCAGGCATGTGTACCCAGATCTTTAAGGAGGAAAGAGGGATCACTGTTGGTACCACATACTGCTTTGTACACTTGAGCATTCAAGAGTTTATTGCAGGCCTTTATGCACATCTGTTTCTAGACATAAAGAAGAAAAGTGTGTTTGTTCATGAGTCTGCAGAACAGGAAAACAAAAATGAAGCCATGATTGATTTGCTCAAGACTGCAGTGGACAAGGCGCTCGAGAGTGAAACTGGACACCTGGATCTTTTCCTTCGCTTCCTCCTCGGTCTGTCAATCCAGTCCAATCGGCGACTCTTACGAGGACTGTTGACACAGCAAGATGGCAATGACCAGAGCAAAAAGGAAATCGTTCAGTACATTAAGCAGAAATTAGAGATCCATCAATCTGTTCTACTGTCTGAATGAACTGAATGATCAAACTCTGGTTAAAGAGATTCAGACCCACTTTAGAGAAGGAAGTCTTTCATCTGCTGATCTTTCACCGGCCCAGTGGTCTGCTGTGGCCTTTGTGTTGTTGACATCAGAGGAGGAGATGAGGAGTTTGAGCTTCAGAAATTCAAGAAGTCAGACGAGTGTCTCTTTAGACTGTTGGAAGTAGTGAAAATCTCCAAAAGAGCTCTGTAAGTAATTTAAAGCAGAGGTCTTCAAACCGGCCCTGAAGGCCCACTGCCCTACAAAGGTCATATCCAACCTGCTTCATCTTGTGATTTTCAAGTAATCCTGAAAAGCTTGATTATCTGGTTCAGATGTGTTAATTAGGTTGATTAAAATGTAATTCAAAAGAAAAATACATTTATCACAAACCTCCATAAGAAATTATTGATCATATACCAGATATAAGTATACAATAATGTCTGAAGAACGACAGACAATCGTAACGCAGAACAAATGTATCACAGGCGCACCAGCCAAACTCACTCTTTAGGTCCTCGTCCGGCTTTCAAACTCTATGAATTAACCCTTTGAATGCCGGTGCAAAATAAAACGGCAATTTCAAAACGATTATTAAGAGACTGTGCTCTACACTTAGAATGTTATTTAACCATATTCATTTACAATTGTTATGGTTAACTATAAACATTGTTCATTAAGATCGTTCAAAATGTTTAAACTATTTTAAGCACCTTGTAAATTCTTTTTTTCAAAAAAAAGTGTAAAGTAAGAAACACAACATAATTGAAATTAAATTCTGCAAATCATATTGACATACAGCGTGTTCATATTCTGCTTGCATCTATATAGTTTGCATCATCAAATAGGGGAGTATAATGAATTTGATCTCTTAATATCACTGTCATTGTGATTGTTAGTCTAAAATTAATTTAAAAAAAAATTATATTTGTATATATCAAATCCATTGTTTGTATTTAATTTTTCTTTGTATTCTAAATTATTTCTTGTAGGTTAAACGATTGTGACTTAACAGACAAAAGCTGTTCACGTCTGGCTAAAGCTCTCGGATCAGATAACAATCTGGAAGAGCTGAATATGAACAATAATAATCTACAGAGTTCAGGAGTAATTCATCTCTGCTCTGGACTGAAGAGTGTAAAGTGTAAACTGGAGATACTGAGGTAAGTTGTGTGACAGCAGACAAAAGGTGTTATTTAGATAGCCTTTACAAAGTTTGTGTATAAATAATATATTTCAATACCATAGTTAATTTACATAAATTGTGATGACAAAAAAATTGTTTACCATTATACTATCTACTTTGTTTCAGAAACAAATATGGTTAATTTGCATCACCCTCATGATCATAGTGAATTCATGAAACCTACAAAATTAGATTTTTGATTTGCTAGTTGAGTTGTAGATCTGCTCTGCTTTTTCAATATTGTAGTAGCCACGCAAATTTTAACATAGCAAAATGATTGTGGCACAGTCCAAATGAAAAGAGATTATTAATAAGAATCATGAAAGATTGAAATATCCAGCTAACTGTATCTGAACTAATCATGAGACACGAAACTATGAGACTAAACTGTAACTAAGGCCTGATAGTAACAGATGTGCAGTAAAACTCACTCCCTGGGCCTCAAGAGGCGCTAGCATGCTTCTCATACTGGTGAAGCTGGTTTGAATCAAACACGTTGACAAAAAAAAAATTTCAGACTCAGCCAGTGTGCGGTAACAGAGGAAAGCTGTTCAGCTCTGGCTTCAGTTCTCAGTTCAGACTCCAGCAGTCTGAAGGATCTTGACCTGAGCAATAATAATCTGCAGGATTCAGGAGCAAAGCTGTTCTCTGATGGACTGAAAGAGAACTCTAAACTGGAGAAACTCAGGTGAGTTAATGTCTAACATATTGAAGTTAGACTCTAACTCTGTCTAACTCTGGGCATTTCGTTTGTCTCTATATTCAGTGATCAACTTTTAATTGAATTGTCTTTTCTGTAGACTCTCAGACTGCAGTATCACAGAAGAAGGTTATAAAGCTCTGGCTTCAGCTCTGAGATCAAACCCTTCACACCTGATAGAGCTGGATCTCACAGGGAATGATCCTGGACAATCAGGAGTGAAGGAGCTCGATGATTTACTACAGGATCCAGACTGTCAACTGAAGACACTGAGGTGAGTGTTTTTTAAATAATAAAGTCCTGTAGTTTTAAAACAGTTTTATATGAGCGAAATAAACCATCAACAATTGGTTTATGGTGTCTTTTAAATGACTTGAGGCACTTTCACAAGATACTGTATGTCATTGACATTACTGGCCATTTAATGAATGTCTGTCTCCAGGTTTTTGGGTCCTACTGCAGATGAAGCCTGTCAGTATGTGAGAGGAATTGTGGGTAAAAACCCGTTACTCCTGAGAGAGCTGAATCTGAGTGATCATGAACTAGGAGACTCAAACGTGAAGAATCTTGTTCCTTTGCTGCAGGATAAACACTGTAAACTAAACACACTGATGTGAGTATTGTGTTCTTTTATTATTGTATATCTAAAGTATCTTACAGAAATCAAGTGACCATAACACAATAATCCTCATTAGTCACTGAATATTGGCATCAAGTACTTTGTGTTTGTAAATTCTCTCATGTTCATCATTTTAGGCTGTGTAATTGTGATCTAACAGAGGAAAGCTGTTCATCTCTCGCTACAGTCCTGAGATCAAACTCCAGTCTGAAAGAGCTTGACATGAGCAACAATAATCTGCAGGATTCAGGAGTGAAGAAACTCCAGGACGCATTAGAAAATACAAACTGTAGACTAGAGAAACTCAGGTGATTAAATTAATCACTGTTTATTTTTAATTTTAAAAAAAATATCTTCTGGACAAAGTTTAAATATTTTATTATTAGTAAACTAAAGAAAATACATGCACTTTGAATATCTTGTATTTAAAGATTTATGTTATACATTGATCATACTATCCTTACTAATAGTGATATTAAAATGCATTTTAGGCTTCATATTAAGAAATGTGAATTGTGCAATAAAGAAGCACTCCGAATAAAGTTTAATTATAATATTTATTTCAGTAAGTCTCAAGCGATATGTCAGTAAATATATGAATGGATTTGTAGCATACTGAGGGTGTTTTCACACTTGAGTCCTCTTTACAAGAACTGAACTCAGACTCCTTTAAGTAGACCAAGAGGTGAACCAAGTGAAAAAGGACCCAGTTCTCTTTACGTTCACACTGTCCCTGAAAGAAGACTCAGATCATTTTCTGGACCTCTGAAGTAGGAATGTGGTCTCAGACCTCTTAGTGTTCATACTGTTGCTCTTTGGATCTAGTCCAGTTTTTGATTGCTGACCCTATGGCCTTCAATGTTGTATCCCATTCACTTACATTGTATGTGCCTCACTAACCAATATATTTGTTTGTAAATACTATTATTATTAATAATAAGTAATATATATTCTTAGTATGAAATAAAAGTTAATTTTTTTACTAGGGTTGCATTTGATGTATTTACGATACCATTTGTTTTCAGTATTTAGTCATTAAATTGTCTTTTATGTAGACTCTCAGACTGCAGTATCACTGAAGAAGGTTATAAAGCTCTGGCTTCAGCTCTGAGATCAAACCCTTCACACCTGATAGAGCTGGATCTCACAGGAAATGATCCTGGACAATCAGGAGTGAAGGAGCTCGATGATTTACTACAGGATCCAGACTGTCAACTGAATACACTGAGGTGAGATGTGATGAAATAATACAAAATAAATAAGCAGGCAAATTATTTGTAAAACATATTATTTCACTAATACAAGTTAAACCATTTTACATGCAGAATCATATTGTAATATATATGCCTTATGCTTCGGACTCTGGGTCCGTGTGAATTAGCTCAAATGATCCCTAGGGAATTTTAATAACTAATCATGAATATGATTAATATTTTGCATATTACAGTTACATTAAATTGTCGAAAGTGAAAGTGGATTATATGAATATATGAATAATCAATCACAACGAATTATAATTCCTCATTCATATATCAATAATCTTACTTAACTTCGATTATGAGATAATCCTTAAGGGAAATTAATGTAATTATCAAATCGTTGTTCGTCCAGCGACCAACCGTTAGATTAAGTGATCAATTTCTCAATAAAGCTATCCTTTCTTATAAACTCCAAGAAATATTAATTTTCTGGCCGTGAACGTTAATTTCCTTGTGTTTATAAAATTAAAATTACTTAATGTAGTAACTAATGAGCGCGGTAGCGCTTGGATATATCTCATTGACGTTTGTATTTTTACAAGCACTTTCACAGAAACAGTTGAATATATTGTTTTAATAAATGCAAAACTAGAGAATATACAGACTACACATCCTGATTATATGTTTGTACATATCTTACATGTGAACACACAAGACAACGAATAATAGATGAGAGAGAGAAGGTGAGAGAGATAAAGTTCTGAGATTGTGAGAGCGAGGTCAGGGCGTAAGAGTGACGCGCGCCGTTCGCGCGCGGTTTGAGGGATAGAGAGAAGGAGAAGATCACGAATGATCGTGGGAATAGCAAAATCACAGACCTTTGAGAGAGAGCCATCAAACGAAACAAACCTTAAAACATTGAAACTCGTTAGAGTTTGATACTTGCAAAGTTCGTTTGTGTGGAGCTGTGTCCAGCCTGCGCGTGTTCTCGGAGCAGAGTGCGCGCGCTCGTGCTGAGGCGCGCGTGCTTGTTGCCAGAGCAAGCTGTTCGCGGGAGTTTTGAAGAAGGCCTCTTTGGAAGGGAAGTTGCTGAAGGAATTCAGGCTTCGTTCGTTTGACTCGTAGGTGGAAACGAACAAAGTGGAATTTGAAAATTAAACAAAAGACTTAGATAAAGGAAAATAAAAGGAGACGGCCTCCAGAGAGGAGTCGATCGCGGACTTCACATGATGAGCAGAAGGCAGGACGCGAGAGAGGGCGGAGGAGCTCTGGCTTTCCTTTTTAAAGACTGTATGGGTCACACCTTCGTTCCGCGTGGTCAGCCAATAGCCTTCAGCATTTCGAAAGCGGGAACTTTCTTTATATTGTCAAGACGAGCGCGGCTGTGTAGATTTATGACAGAGCTCCGGGACTAGTCATTTCTATGACTGGAAAGAATTCATATCGAAATAATCATATCATTGCAGTCTATTATCGAGATTCAACTCCGTTAGGTCTTAAGATTCAAAATGGTATCAAACACATCATTTTCAGAGTATATGATAACGAAGTTACATAAAATATACAGATTAGAAGCATTTAGATTTTGATTAGTACACTTTAAAACTTACATTAAACCCCAAAACCTGTCATGACATATAAATGGCAACACAGAATGCATTTGGTAATGTTTTAAATATGATTCGTTTGAAGAAAAGTCTCTTGTGTGTGTGTGTGTGCTTCTGGAGACACGTGGGTGTCCGGGTGTGAGGAATTTTGGGTGTCCTGTTACATGTCTCTTTGTGTGTGTGTGTGTTGGAATGGACGAAAGAGACAGCTCTCTTGTCTGTTCAGACAACGAATGAAGTGTATTAGAGAATCACGATTCATTAATTTGAAAAGCAGCTGTCAATGTGGCTACAATATGCTACATAATGTTTCATTAGCTCAAGTTTATTTCAAAACTGAATCCTACTTCTTCAATTCTGCAGGTTTTTGGGTCCTGCTGCAGAGGAGGCCTGTCAGTATGTGAGAGGAATTGTAGGTAAAAACCTGTTACTCGTGAGAGAGCTGAATCTGAGTGACCATAAACTAGGAGACACACGAGTGAATCAGATCTGTACTCTACTGCAGGATAAACACTGTAAACTCAAAACTCTTCAGTGAGTATGTTACATGTTTCAATACATTTAAAATCTTTTAAGAAATCTTAATCTAAACCAGTTACTGAAAATATAATAATTTTAAGACTGCCATTGTTCCTTGAAGATTTTTTTTATATCAAATGAAGACCTTATCCTGTTTTTTCTTTCTCTTCAGGCTGAATAATAACAGTATTACAGAAGAAGGTTGTGCTGATCTGACTTCAGCGTTTAATTCAAACCCTTCAAACCTGATAGAGCTGGACCTGAGTGGAAATAAACTAGGAAACTCTGGAATGAAGAAGATCTGCTGTTTGTTGGAAAATACCCAATGCAGATTGGAGAAAGTGAAGTGTGTATCTTCATTAATTCACATTTCTGCATGTTCTGCACAGTTATTCATGTTTGTTCAATTAGTCTAACTGAAATTTTCAGTGTGACTGGGGCTATTATTCTGCTTAACATCTCTATTTGTGTTTGACTGAAGAAAGTGCATTTCAAATATAAATAAACTTTTTCTCTGACAATAATATGTTCATAATTTGTGATTAATATGTAGGCTAACTATATTATTTATCATTTTATTTTTGACTTGAATTTCACTTCTTTGTTGGTTTTACTGTCAAACCTGCAGTAGTTTGACAGAAGCGATTCATAAAGCCCAGTACTAATATGATAATCTGTGTCCCAAAAAAGAATAAACCATTTATATATATATATATATTTTTTTTTTATATTTTTAGACTCTTAGACTGCAGTATCACAGAAGAAGGTTATAAAGCTCTGGCTTCAGCTCTGAGATCAAACCCTTCACACCTGATAGAGCTGGATCTCACAGGAAATGATCCTGGAAAATCAGGAGTGAAGGAGCTCGATGATTTACTACAGGATCCAAACTGTCAACTGAAGACACTGAGGTGAGTGTTTTTAAAATAAAGTCCAGTAGTTTTAAAACCGTTTTGGCTGAGAGAAATAAACCATCAAAAATTGTTTAATGGTGTCTTGAAAATGACTTAAGGCACTTTCACAAGATACTGTATGTCATTGACATTACTGGTCATTTAATGAACGTCTGTCTCCAGGTTTTTGGGTCCTGCTGCAGATGAAGCCTGTCAGTATGTGAGAGGAATTGTGGATAAAAACCTGTTACTCCTGAGAGAGCTGAATCTGAGTGATCGTGAACTAGGAGACTCAAACGTGAAGAATATTGTTCCTTTGCTGCAGGATAAACACTGTAAACTAAACACACTGATGTGAGTATTGTGTTCTTTTATTATTGTATATCTAAAGTATCTTACAGAAATCAAGTGACCATAACACAATAATCCTCATTAGTCACTGAATATTGGCATCAAGTACTTTGTGTTTGTAAATTCTCTCTCTCATGTTCAATATTTTAGGCTTTGTAATTGTGATCTAACAGAGGAAAGCTGTTCAGCTCTCGCTACAGTCCTGAGATCAAACTCCAGTCTGAAAGAGCTTGACATGAGCAACAATAATCTGCAGGATTCAGGAGTGAAGAAACTCCTGCACGCATTAGAAAATACAAACTGTAGACTAGAGAAACTCAGGTGATTAAATGAACCATCGTTTTATTTTAATAATTACATTCTCGTTTATTCAAAGTCAAAACTACAGTAGTAAACTATATAAAGGGATATGCATGCTTCTATCAGATTATAACTTATTTTTATTTAATGACAGGAGGAAATAGTAATAATAATAATAATAATAATATCAATAATAATTATGTAATAAATTTGATTATAATAAAACCTATTCTATAGACTCTCAGACTGCAGCATCACAGAAGAAGGTTATAAAGCTCTGGCTTCAGCTCTGAGATCAAACCCTTCACACCTGATAGAGCTGGATCTCACAGGAAATGATCCTGGACAATCAGGAGTGAAGGAGCTCGATGATTTACTACAGGATCCAGACTGTCAACTGAAGACACTGAGGTGAGACGTAATGAAATGAATACCAAATAAATTAAATGCAGGCAAATTATAGACATAGTTTCCCTGACATAATATGTTGAACATTCTGTCTACTGAAATTTTCATTTCAGCAAATTTAGTTTATTACTGAATTGAATCCTGCCTCATCTTCCCTTCTGCAGGTTTTTGGGTCCTGCTGCAGAGGAAGCCTGTCAGTATGTGAGAGGAATTGTGGGTAAAAACCTGTTACTCCTGAGAGAGCTGAATCTGAGTGATCGTAAACTAGAAGACACACGAGTGAATCAGATCGCTGCTCTACTGCAGGATAAACACTGTCAACTCAACACACTGATGTGAGTATAATATATTTTGAAGATAACATAATAATATATTATATTTTCAATAAATTGTTCAATTGCAACTGTTTGAAAATAAACTGAATTAGTGTTTTTTGTCTTTGTTTTCTTTCTCTTCAGGCTGAATAATAACAGTGTTACAGAAGAAGGTTTTGCTGCTCTGACTTCTGCATTTAATTCAAACCCTTCAAACCTGATAAAGCTGGATCTGAGTGGAAATAAACTAGGAAACTCTGGAATGGAGAACATCTGTCCTCTGTTCAAAAATAAGAAATGCAGATTGGCTAACCTGAGGTGTGTACTTTTTTTCACACCTTTCTGGTCCATGTACCATCTTAACATCAATGATGTCATTCAATCTGGCAAATGAAAAACTGAAAAGAAACTGTCAATATTATGTTTTTTTCTGTAGACACCCAAAAATGGAAGCTAAACTATTTCGTACATTCTTTTTTTTAAACCAGAAATGAAACTGATTAATAGAATTAGCAGATACAAGGTCATTTTCTTTACACACACATTTTTTTTTTAATAATATAAATTATATACAACTTGAAGCATTTTTACATATAAAAAAAAAAAAACATTTAATTTCTAGTGTTTTTACATCAATATGCAGATTCTAAAAACTCCCTCTAGTGCCTTTTTTTCTCCGGCGTAAATAGAATGATCACAATAATTAAAAAGGATTACATTGATTAATTTACATTCTAATTCGTTAAGTAATTTTTTACATGTTTATTTCAACCTAAACATGTTCATTTCTAAACCTTAGCCTCTTCATTATCAAGCTTGTGGTCATGATGACATAATTATAAAATAAAAATGTTTAGACTAATTATTCAATTATACGTACATTTTCATGGATACAAAGTTCCCATGCCCTTTGCCTCAGTGGAGGTTTGACATGAAATATTTCTCAATTGTCATTGAAAGCAATGGTTGCGGCCGCGTCACTAGTACATTCTAAAACACTTTACGTGGCTTTCTGTTGGCTACTAAAGCAACAACCAGGAAAAACTATTTTCTTGCACATGTTCTTGTCATCAACACCATCTAAACTGACAACAGCACCGTAAACAAAGTGGAAAGACAATTTTTTTTTATGTTAAGCGTTTTCTTTCCCATGGAAAGCCATTATAAAGAAAATGCTTAACGTGTCTCCATCTGCATGTCTGTCCTACAACGTATGCTTTATTAACAAGGTGTATATTGAATCTTTTAATACCCTATCACTGTTTTAATCCATTAAGCCACCTTAAGCGTTTTCTTTATAACGTTTTCTATGAGAAAATGCTTAACGCTGCCTCACAGAATGCTGCATGCAAGAGTGGTGTTTAACAAGAGCACACGTCACTCCTCTCCTCATAACATTTGCTCTTGTTGCCAATAGCCGCTCGTATCAAATTCAAGTCACTGATGTTTGCCTACAGAACATCCACTGGCTCTGCACCCTCTATACCTAAACTCACTACTTCAGACCTATGTGCCATCCAGAAGCTTGCATTCTGCTGTATAGTGACAGCACTTCTCTTGGACATGTGACTGTGTCGGACCCCTCGTGAGTGAGAATGGGTTGACTTTTTAACGGGAACAAGAGGAGAGCAATCTCGCTCATCACCATGTTGGGACTGGTGCTCTGCAATGCCCATTTTAGTTTTAAAATCAAGACATGTAATTATCATGATTTCAGAGACATGGCTCTCGAAAGCGTGGGAGAAAAAATTATTTTAGGAAAGAAAACTTGCAAATGTAAAAAAAAAATCTACATTAATCGGTCCATTTTTAATTTTGGTTTATAAAGATAGACAATGTAATTAAAAAATCCAAAAAGAAGTCAATATTTTATTTTGTGTGCATGAAATTTGTGTATATGGTTTTCATTTTAAAGGGCACCTATTATGACATTTAAAATGTTCCTAATGTTGTTTTGGGAGTCCCCAACAACAGTTTGACATGCTTGCAATGACAAAAAACACTTTTGTTGTCGTACAATATGCATTTATTTTTACCTGATTTGCTCACCGACTCCCAAATGATTCGTTCAACGACTCATTTTTCCAAACCCCTCCTTTGCGCGACGCTAATCTGCGTTGATTGGTCAGATGACCCAGTCAGTTGTGATTGGTATACTATATTGGTTAACACGGAGTACAATGATGCTTTTATCAATTAAATTGTGTTATAATAATGATTATAGTCCACTGCTTTGTAGTTTGTAGTAAAACATTAAAAATAAGATAAAGAATTTAAAGTTATGTTAGCGAGCATAGCCTAGAGTTCATATTGTAAAAGCACAATCAGTCTTTGTTTGCTTTAGCCCGATGCATAAACATAACGTTTTTACAAAAAAAGAAAAAAATGCAGAACTTATGTTACTACGAGGTATTACTCTATTTTTTAAGACAACTCCGAAAACAACGACAGACACTTCACATATCTTAATACAATTGTCATTGAAGACCTAGAAGCTAAACGGTGCTTACACAACAAACAAAATAATTATTAAGCATGCTACATAAAACATAAAAGCAACAATTATTAATAACACTTACTGGTTGTGATACGGAGGAGGAAGCTGATGCAAATACACGTGGAACTGAACCTTCCTTCAATATCAGCAGGCTCGCGAATCCAAGTTTGATTGCATTTAAGTTGGTAAAGCAATCGTCTTCAAAATGGCGCGAACAAAGCACAAGGCTCGGACTATACTTCTGTGGTATAGTTGTATATATGAATTGTAGCCACTTAGTCTTCAAATGCTCCTCCTTGGGCAGATGAAAAAGTTTGCTTTTGCGTCACACTTCAGAACACAGCGTCTCGTCGCCATGATATTTTCCCTGGCCTGCATTGGAGCGCAATAAGTGGGCGTATAGCATTCAAATAACTTTACAAGTTGACGTCATCTAGTCAGAGAAAAATCTTCGGTCTTCTAACGATTCATAAAAATGATTCAGAGTCGGCTCTTACTTTTGAAAGACAATAACTTTATATACGGTGCACTTTCATATTTCAAACTTTGCAGGATGTTTTTTTTCACTTAGATCTATGTTACACACTACATGAAAGGTAAATTTCAAAATTCCATAATAGGTGCCCTTTAATTTTGGTATCCAACATAGCATTTAAAAATACAACAGCTTTTATTTTTTATGTTTTTCTCTCCGTGTTAAAAAAGGAAAAAGGAATGGACGCAAAAGCACACGGACCCTTACACAACCTTTTTTTCAAATACCAGCTTTACTATTTTCACCTAGTTTAGTATGCATTTTATTTTGTGAACAAAGACATTAAAGGTGCACTATGGAAGATTTTGTTGGTTAAAAATTCACAATCAGTTGGGCAAGTACATAAGTCAATGATGTTAACTATCTCCTTGCCTTATCTCGATTCACAACAGTAATCTTATAATAAGGATTTATAATTTGAGCTGTAAGGTTGAATTTGACGTAAAATGTCAGTTTGGTCTTATTTGTCTTTGCGTGGTTACATCACTGATTATATTTTGCCTGTATGTAACTTGCATATACAATTTTTGCTTAGAATTTTAAATAGTTTTCTAGCTGGCTGCTTTTAATATGAATAGTTATTAACCACAATCATTTTTGACCTTTGGGAATCACCCACTGTCAAAACACCGAAACCTCGAAATGCAGACAGTCAGCGATCAAAAAGTAAAAGCAACAAGATCTGAAACACAATGGCAGATATGATACGTAATTGCTCATGACATTTTTTATTTACGCTTGGTCGTTCAGGCCTAAGTTCTGTAGTGCAGCTTTATTTATGTTTTTTATTTTTTATTTCAGCACAGAACATGTATTTTGTATGATAATCTTTGTTATAAAAGAAAAAAAACACCTTTATTTTCTAGACTCTCAGACTGCAGTATCACAGAAGAAGGATATAAAGCTCTGGCTTCAGCTCTGAGATCAAACCCTTCACACCTGATAGAGCTGGATCTCACAGGAAATGATCCTGGACAATCAGGAGTGAAGCAGCTCGATGATTTACTACAGGATCCAGACTGTCAACTGAAGACACTGAGGTGAGATGTGATGAAATAATACAAAATGAATAAGCAGGCAAATTATTTGTAAAACATATTATTTCACTAATACAAGTTAAACCATTTTACATGCAGAATCATATGCTTCATAATGTTTCATTAGCTCAAGTTTATTTCAAAACTGAATCCTACTTCTTCAATTCTGCAGGTTTTTGGGTCCTGCTGCAGAGGAGGCCTGTCAGTATGTGAGAGGAATTGTGGGTAAAAACCCGTTACTCCTGAGAGAGCTGAATCTGAGTGATCGTGAACTAGAAGACACACGAGTGAATCAGATCTGTACTCTACTGCAGGATAAACACTGTAAACTCAAAACTCTTCAGTGAGTATGTTACATGTTCCAATACATTTAAAATCTTTTAAGAAATCTAAATCTAAACCAGTTACTGAAAATATAATAATTTTAAAGGGGTCATGACATGGGTTTTTTTATTTTATTATTATGTTCCCTTAGGTGTAATTATAGTATTACTATAGTTTTTTTTACAAAAAACTTTTAAAATGTAGTGATTTATGACCTTTTCCCACCCTGTTTCTCATCCTCTGATTCAAACAGTCTGGTTTGGGGGTGTTTCCCCTTTAAGAGTTCAGTGTTAACACCCACTGTTATGATTGGCTAACGTCAGTGCCTATGCATCAATTATTAACGCCCCCAGCCAGAACGTTTGCGGATTCGGCGTAACTGTTTAGTAGCGGGTGATGCATGCGAAGCGATGGCTCTTGCAATGATAAAACCTTATTATGTTTGAGCCAGAATCAGATGAGGAATCAGAGGAAAATTAACCATGACCACAACAACGAAGACTGGATCAGCCCGTGTCCACATGGAAAGTGAAACTATTTTGAATTAATAAAAAAATTGTAACCCGAGACACTTGAAAACGGATTATTGTTGCCTAATTATCCTATAGCTTAATTTGCTAACAGTTTAACATTATTTAACTAATTTCAATGACATGATAGGGTGTACCACGGACAAAAATGCATGCACAGGCCATATTTGAAGATGCAGCATTGATAAAGGCAACATTTTTAATTTTCTATCACATGTAGGCCTAACGTACTAGACAGGCGACATATTTTCAAGATTCTCTTATACAAATGTGTTTATATTAGCCAGTGATAAAAAGTAAGTTTGCAACGTCGTTTTGAGCCCAGAATAGTCGGCACGGACTTATCTTTGAGCAACAGTTTTCTAGCAAAGCCAGCATCATATTGGGATTTTTTCTCAAAACAGTCATCCTTATAATGTATAACGGAGCAAACACTTACATTAACACTGCCGTGACTGGGACGTCCGCAAAAAATAAAGTGCATCCATTTTTCCCTGACGACTGGATCTTTCGCAGCGTATTCAAAGATGTTGTTTGTCCACAGCCAGGAACAGCATCTGCGGCATCGTAATTTCCCTGTACACAGACCCACTCGCTGTCCGTCGACTGAACACTTGTGAGGCGCGCGGCGCGCGGGGCGCGACAACGGTACGAAATGAGCGTAAATGTCTTGCGCTTTAAGCGTAGTTGTCTTGTGCCTGGAGGCGGTCGGATGCAAACGCTGGTACGTCATTTCGTACCGTGACGTCACTTCTTACCATGGATCCAGAACGAGCTGTATTTAGAGCTTGATTAAATAAATGATTCGTTTATAATGGGGAGGAAGTCTTAAGCTATGAAACTTGCAGGACGTTTTAATGGTACAAAGACCTCTTATATACCAAAAGATCAAGGCAAATTTGGTTTCTCATGTCATGACCCCTTTAAGACTGCCATTGTTCCTTGAAGATTTTTTTTAAATATCAAATGAAGACCTTATCCTGTTTTTTCTTTCTCTTCAGGCTGAATAATAACAGTATTACAGAAGAAGGTTGTGCTGATCTGACTTCAGCGTTTAATTCAAACCCTTCAAACCTGATAGAGCTGGACCTGAGTGGAAATAAACTAGGAAACTCAGGAATGAAGAAGATCTGCTGTTTGTTGGAAAATACCCAATGCAGATTGGAGAAAGTGAAGTGTGTATCTTCATTAATTCACATTTCTGCATGTTCTGCACAGTTATTCATGTTTGTTCAATTAGTCTAACTGAAATTTTCAGTGTGACTGGGGCTATTAATCTGCTTAACATCTCTATTTGTGTTTGACTGAAGAAAGTGCATTTCAAATATACATACACTTTTTCTCTGACAATAATATGTTCATAATTTGTGATTAATATGTAGGCTAACTATATTATTTATCATTTTATTTTTTACTTGAATTTCACTTCTTTGTTGGTTTTAGTGTCCAACCTGCAGTAGTTTGACAGAAGCGATTAATAAAGCTCAGTACTAATATGATAATCTGTGTCCCCAAAAAGAATAAACAACAAAAAACATTTTTTTTTCATATTCTATAGACTTTCAGACTGCAGTATCACAGAAGAAGGTTATAAAGCTCTGGCTTCAGCTCTGAGATCAAACCCTTCACACCTGATAGAGCTGGATCTCACAGGAAATGATCCTGGACAATCAGGAGTGAAGGAGCTCGATGATTTACTACAGGATCCAAACTGTCAACTGAAGACACTGAGGTGAGTGTTTTTTAAATAAAGTCCAGTAGTTTTAAAACAGTTTTGGCTGAGAGAAATAAACCATCAAAAATTGTTTAATGATGTCTTGAAAATGGCTGAAGGCACTTTCACAAGATACTGTATGTCATTGACATTACTGGCCATTTAATGAACGTCTGTCTCCAGGTTTTTGGGTCCTGCTGCAGATGAAGCCTGTCAGTATGTGAGAGGAATTGTGGGTAAAAACCCATTACTCCTGAGAGAGCTGAATCTGAGTGATCATGAACTAGGAGACTCAAACGTGAAGAATATTGAGCCTTTGCTGCAAGATAAACACTGTAAACTAAACACACTGATGTGAGTATTGTGTTCTTTTATTATTGTATATCTAAAGTATCTTACAGAAATCAAGTGACCATAACACAATAATTCTCATTAGTCACTGAATATTGGCATCAAGTACTTTGTGTTTGTAAATTCTCTCTCTCCTGTTCAATATTTTAGGCTGCGTAATTGTGATCTAACAGAGGAAAGCTGTTCAGCTCTCGCTACAGTCCTGAGATCAAACTCCAGTCTGAAAGAGCTTGACATGAGCAACAATAATCTGCAGGATTCAGGAGTGAAGAAACTCCTGCACGCATTGGAAAATACAAACTGTAGACTTGAGAAAATCAGGTGATTAAATGAACCATCGTTTTATTTTAATAATGACATTCTCGTTTATTCAAAGTCAAAACTACAGTAGTAAACTATAGAAAGGGAAATGCATGCTTCTATCAGATTATAACTTATTTTTATTTAATGACAGGAGGAAATAGTAATAATAATAATAATAATATAAATAATAATTAATTATGTAATAAATTTGATTATAATAAAACCTATTCTATAGACTTTCAGACTGCAGCATCACAGAAGAAGGTTATAAAGCTCTGGCTTCAGCTCTGAGATCAAACCCTTCACACCTGATAGAGCTGGATCTCACAGGAAATGATCCTGGACAATCAGGAGTGAAGGAGCTCGATGATTTACTACAGGATCCAGACTGTCAACTGAAGACACTGAGGTGAGACGTGATGAAATAATACAAAATAAATGAAATGCAGGCAAATTATAGACATAGTTTCCCTGATATAATATGTTGAACATTCTGTCTACTGAAATTTTCATTTCAGCAAATTTAGTTTATAACTGAATTGAATCCTGCCTCATCTTCCCTTCTGCAGGTTATTGGGTCCTGCTGCAGAGGAAGCCTGTCAGTATGTGAGCGGAATTGTGGGTAAAAACCTGTTACTCATGAGAGAGCTGAATCTGAGTGACCGTAAACTAGAAGACACACGAGTGAATCAGATCTCTGCTCTTCTGCAGGATAAACACTGTCAACTCAACACACTGATGTGAGTATAATATATTTTGAAGATAACATAATAATATATTATATTTTCAATAAATTGTTCAATTGCAACTGTTTGAAAATAAACTGAATTAGTGTTTTTTTCTTTGTTTTCTTTCTCTTCAGGCTGAATAATAACAGTGTTACAGAAGAAGGTTTTGCTGCTCTGACTTCTGCATTTAATTCAAACCCTTCAAACCTGATAAAGCTGGATCTGAGTGGAAATAAACTAGGAAACTCTGGAATGGAGAACATCTGTCCTCTGTTCAAAAATAAGAAATGCAGATTGGCTAACCTGAGGTGTGTACTTTTTTTCACACCTTTCTGGTCCATGTACCATCTTAACATCAATGATGTCATTCAATCTGGCAAATGAAAAACTGAAAAGAAACTGTCAATATTATGTTTTTTTCTGTAGACACCCAAAAATGGAAGCTAAACTATTTCGTACATTCTTTTTTTTAAACCAGAAATGAAATATGGCAGCTGCGGTTTCCTTTTTTTTTTTTTTTTTTACACTGATTAATAGAATTAGCAGATACAAGGTCATTTTCTTTACACACAATTTTTTTTTTAATAATATAAATTATATACAACTTGAAGCATTTTTACATATAAAAAAAAAAAACATTTAATTTCTAGTGTTTTTACATCAATATGCAGATTATAAAAACTCCCTCTAGTGCCTTTTTTTCTCCGGCGTAAATAGAATGATCACAATAATTAAAAATGATTACATTGATTAATTTACATTCTAATTCGTTAAGTAATTTTTTACATGTTTATTTCAACCTAAACATGTTCATTTCTAAACCTTAGCCTCTTCATTATCAAGCTTGTGGTCATGATGACATAATTATAAAATAAAAATGTTTAGAATAATTATTCAATTATACGTAAATTTTCATGGATACAAAGTTCCCATGCCCTTTGCCTCAGTGGAGGTTTGACATGAAATATTTCTCAATTGTCATTGAAAGCAATGGTTGCGGCCGCGTCACTAGTACATTCTAAAACGCTTTACGTGGCTTTCTGTTGGCTACTAAAGCAACAACCAGGAAAAAATATTTTCTTGCACATGTTCTTGTCATCAACACCATCTAAACTGACAACAGCACCGTAAACAAAGTGGAAAGACAAATGTTTTTATGTTAAGCGTTTTCTTTCCCATGGAAAGCCATTATAAAGAAAATGCTTAACGTGTCTCCATCTGCATGTCTGTCCTACAACGTATGCTTTATTAACAAGGTGTATATTGAATCTTTTAATACCCTATCACTGTTTTAATCCATTAAGCCACCTTAAGCGTTTTCTTTATAACGTTTTCTATGAGAAAATGCTTAACGCTGCCGCACAGAATGCTGCATGCAAGAGTGGTGTTTAACAAGAGCACACGTCACTCCTCTCCTCATAACATTTGCTCTTGTTGCCAATAGCCGCTCGTATCAAATTCAAGTCACTGATGTTTGCCTACAGAACATCCACTGGCTCTGCACCTCTATACCTAAACTCACTACTTCAGACCTATGTGCCATCCAGAAGCTTGCATTCTGCTGTATAGTGACAGCACTTCTCTTGGACATGTGACTGTGTCGGACCCCTCGTGAGTGAGAATGGGTTGACTTTTTAACGGGAACAAGAGGAGAGCAATCTCGCTCATCACCATGTTGGGACTGGTGCTCTGCAATGCCCATTTTAGTTTTAAAATCAAGACATGTAATTATCATGATTTCAGAGACATGGCTCTCGAAAGCGTGGGAGAAAATATAATTTTAGAAAAGAAAACTTGTAAATGTAAAAAAAAATTCTACATTAATCTGTACATTTTTAATTTTGGTTTATAAAGATAGAAAATGTAATAAAAAATCCAAAAAGAAGTCAATATTTTATTTTGTGTGCATGAAATTTGTGTATATGGTTTTAATTTTAAAGGGCACCTATTATGACAATTAAAATGTTCCTAATGTTGTTTTGGGAGTCCCCAACAACAGTTTGACATGCTTGCAATGACAAAAAACACTTTTGTTGTCGTACAATATGCATTTATTTTTTACCTGATTTGCTCACCGACTCCCAAATGATTCGTTCAACGACTCGTTTTTCAAACCCCTCCTTTGCGCGACGCTAATCTGCGTTGATTGGTCAGATGACCCAGTCAGTTGTGATTGGTATACTATATTGGTTAACACGGAGTACAATGATGCTTTTATCAATTAAATTGTGTTATAATAATGATTATAGTCCACTGCTTTGTAGTTTGTAGTAAAACATTAAAAATGAGATAAAGAATTTAAAGTTATGTTAGCGAGCATAGCCTAGAGTTCATATTGTAAAAGCACAATCAGTCTTTGTTTGCTTTAGCCCGATGCATAAACATAACGTTTTTACAAAAAAGAAAAAAATGCAGAACTTATGTTACTACGAGGTATTACTCTATTCTTTAGACAACTCCGAAAACAACGACAGACACTTCACATATCTCAATACAATTGTCATTGAAGACCTAGAAGCTAAACGGTGCTTACACAACAAACAAAATAATTATTAAGCATGCTACATAAAACATTAAAGCAACAATTATTAATAACACTTACTGGTTGTGATACGGAGGAGGAAGCTGATGCAAATACACGTGGAACTGAACCTTCCTTCAATATCAGCAGGCTCGCGAATCCAAGTTTGATTGCATTTAAGTTGGTAAAGCAATCGTCTTCAAAATGGCGCGAACAAAGCACAAGGCTCGGACTATACTTCTGTGGTATAGTTGTATATATGAATTGTAGCCACTTAGTCTTCAAATGCTCCTCCTTGGGCAGATGAAAAAAGTTTGTTTTTGCGTCACACTTCAGAACACAGCGTCTCGTCGCCATGATGTTTTCAAGTTTTCCCTGGCCTGCATTGGAGCGCAATAAGTGGGCGTATCGCATTCAAATAACTTTACAAGTTGACGTCATCTAGTCAGAGAAAAATCTTCGGTCTTCTAACGATTCATAAAAATGATTCAGAGTCGGCTCTTACTTTTGAAAGACAATAACTTTATATACGGTGCACTTTCATATTTCAAACTTTGCAGGATGTTTTTTTTCACTTAGATCTATGTTACACACTACATGAAAGGTAAATTTCAAAATTCCATAATAGGTGCCCTTTAATTTTGGTATCCAACATAGCATTTAAAAATACAACAGCTTTTATTTTTTATGTTTTTCTCTCCGTGTTAAAAAAGGAAAAAGGAATGGACGCAAAAGCACACGGACCCGTACACAACCTTTTTTTCCAAATACCAGCTTTACTATTTTCACCTAGTTTAGTATGCATTTTATTTTGTGAACAAAGACATTAAAGGTGCACTATGGAAGATTTTGTTGGTTAAAAATTCACAATCAGTTGGGCAAGTACATAAGTCAATGATGTTAACTATCTCCTTGCCTTATCTCGATTCACAACAGTAATCTTATAATAAGGATTTATAATTTGAGCTGTAAGGTTGAATTTGACGTAAAATGTCAGTTTGATCTTATTTGTCTTTGCGTGGTTACATCACTGATTATATTTTGCCTGTATGTAACTTGCATATACAATTGTTGCTTGGAATTTTAAATAGTTTTCTAGCCATAGTTAATTTGTGGGAATCACCCACTGTCAAAACACAGAAACCTCGAAATGCAGACAGTCAGCGATCCGAAAGTAAAAGCAACAAGATCTGAAACACAATGGCAGATATGATACGTAATTGCTCATGACATTTTTTATTTACGCTTGGTCGTTCAGGCCTAAGTTCTGTAGTGCAGCTTTATTTATGTTTTTAGTTTTTATTTCAGCACAGAACATGTATTTTGTATGATCATCTTTGTTATAAAAGAAAAAACACCTTTATTTTCTAGACTCTCAGACTGCAGCATCACAGAAGAAGGTTATAAAGCTCTGGCTTCAGCTCTGAGATCAAACCCTTCACACCTGATAGAGCTGGATCTCACAGGAAATGATCCTGGACAATCAGGAGTGAAGGAGCTCGATGATTTACTACAGGATCCAGACTGTCAACTCAAGACACTGAGGTGATACATGATGAAGTAATACAAAATAAATTAAATTCAGGCAAATTATAGACATTGTTTCCCTGATATAATATGTTGAACATTATGTCTACTGAAATTTTCATTTAATTTCAGCAAATTTAGTTTATAACTGATATGAATCCTGCTTCATCTTCTCTTCTGCAGGTTTTTGGGTCCTGCTGCAGATGAAGCCTGTCAGTATGTGAGAGGAATTGTGGGTAAAAACCCGTTACTCCTGAGAGAGCTGAATCTGAGTGAACATGAACTAGGAGACACACGAGTGAATCAGATCGCTGCTCTTCTGCAGGATAAACACTGTCAACTCAACACACTGATGTGAGTATTTCACATGGTTAAAATTTGTATTTTTATTACCTTTAATAGTAATGTTACAGCTGGTAGTGCTATTTCCTCATTTGATTGAGTCAGGGGCGATGACTCCCCCCCCATAGTTGCTCATACTATCACTGTAACGAGTAAATTGAGCCAGCTGTTGAGTGAAATCAACTGAGACCAGACTCCAATATTTGGTATTTCATAAAAGTGATGCTTTGATTGTATAATAATTTTTGCTTAAAGTTTATTCATTTATTTGGATAGCCGAGCGGGAAACCCTCTAGTCATTTGGGATCTCCTACCCAAGTAAAATTGGAGTGGCGTAGTCAAAAGCAGTTAAAAAGTACCTCTATAGCCCCATCACAATAGACATACAATTCAATATGTCGTTTAACCTGACTAAGGTTTATTGCGTTAAAGTTGAAGAATTTGATACAATGTACTGATTGTGTAAATGTCGTTCTGTAGAAATCTGCTACGATAAAGAGTAAAGAAAACTGACAAAATATATTGTTGAAAAATTACAGAGAAGAATCAACATCTTCCAGCATGAACTAGTGTGACAGCCTTAAAAACAGAGTACCGGAAATTAAACTAGTGCCTGATGTAGCATTTCAGTTCGTCTGTTCTCTTTCTGTCTTCAGGCTGTGGAGATGCAGTGTTACAGAGGAACAGTTTCTCATCCTGACTTCAGCTCTGAAATCAAACCCATCACACCTGAGAAAGCTGGACCTCAGTATAAATGAAATAAGAAACACAGGAGTGAATCACTTATGTGACGTACTGAAGGATTCACACTGTAAACTGGAGATATTGTGGTCAGTAACATTCACATACATCAATCATAATTCTTAAAATCACTTCTACAGTTTAAAGTCACAGAGTTCACAGTTTTGGTGAATTCCAATTGTAAGTGAGCATCCTTATGCCCTTCTCACTCTGATAGCCCTTGAAACGTGGACTTTAAGGGCATCAGGGCTTTTGCGTGTCATAATGAAGCGGTTTGGAACACACTTGAAGACAAAGACAATGTAATTTCCTCATGTTCACTCAGAATGTTACCATGACAACGTAGTATGGCATCCATCAGCCCATTAACTTCCCATACATTAAAGGGGTCATGACATGTTTTTTTTTATTTTATTATTATGTTCCCTTAGGTGCAAATATAGTATAACTATAGTTTTTTTTACAAAAAACTTTTAAAATGTAGTGATTTATGACCTTTTCCCACGCTGTTTCTCATCCGTTTTTCTCGTCTGTTTTGGGGGTGTTTCCCCTTTAAGAGTTCAGTGTTAACGCCCACTGTTATGATTGGCTAACGTCAGTGCCTATGCATCAATTATTAACGCCCCCAGCCAGAACCTGTGCGGATTCAGCGTATTTAAAAAGTAGTTTAAAGTTTTAAACACATTACTTACAGTTTGCGTCGTCGTTGTTGAGCCCAGAATAGTCGGCAAGGACTTATCTTTGAGCAACAGTTTTCTGGCAAAGCCAGCATCATTTTGGAATTTGTTCTCAAAACAGTGATCCTTCAAATGTATAGAACAAACGCTTAAACTAAACCGCGGCGCGCGGGCACGACAATGATACGAAATGAGCGTAGTTGTCTTGCGCTTTAAGCGTAGTTGTCTTGTGCCTGGAGGCGGTCATATGCAAACGCTGGTACGTCACTTCGTACCGTGACGTCACTTCTTACCATGGATCCAGAACGAGCTGTATTTAGAGCTTGATTAAATAAATGATTCGTTTATAATGGGGAGGACGTCTTAAGCTATGAAACTTGCAGGACGTTTTAATGGTACAAAGACCTCTTATATACTAAAAGATCAAGGCAAATTTGGTTTCTCATGTCATGACCCCTTTAACATTCTTACAGGAATATATGATTGTTGCAAATACAGTTTATAATGAAGCTTTTAAGTTTACATATGCTTTATGTGTGTGTGTGTGGGTGTTCCCTCTCTTCTCTCAAATTTATAAAACTTGCCGTCTCTTCTTTGGACACTGGTATAGTCACATTTACCTTACATCTACTATTAAAAACATTTCTTACCTGTTATTTAAACTTCATATTAAATTTAAGATGAAAATGTGTTTTATAGGCCTATATATCACAAATAAAACAACAGATTTTTCCAGTTTGGAATTTGTACTGTATTTGTTATGAAGATTATTTGCAGAATGAAGATTTTCTTTTTCTCATTTCTCCAAATGTAGGTTAAGGTCCTGTAAAATGACAGATGAAGGATGTTCTGCTGTGACTTCAGCTCTGAAATCAAACCCATCACACCTGAGAGAACTGGACCTGAGCGAGAATAAACTAGGAGACTCTGGAGTGAAAAACCTCAGTGATCTACTGATGAACCCACAGTGCAAGCTGGAGAAACTAAAGTTAGTATCATTATACTGTACAGCAGTTACTGTGAGATTACAGTTTACAGTTTATTTTAAGACAACAGGACTCAAGTAATAGTGTTTAAAGCTCTGCAACTTTTGTTACACTTTATTTTAAATGTCTTTTGACTAGTAATACATATTATTGTGTGTGTGTGTATATATATATATATATATATATATATATTAAAAAAAATCTTAAATAAAATAAAAATTCAATATGTTGTTTAACCTGACTAAGGTCTATTGCGATTTAAAGTTGAAGAGTTTGATACAATGTACTGATTGTGTAAATGTCCTTCTGTAGAAATCTGCTACGATAAAGAGAAAAGAAAACTGACAAAAGATATTGTTGAAAAATGATAGAGAAGAATCGACAAAAATAAATTGAAATAAAAAACAGAGTATCAGAAATTAAACTAGTGCCTGATGTAGCATTTCAGTTCGTCTGTTCTCTTTCTGTCTTCAGTCTGCGTGGATGCAGTATTACAGAGGAACAGTGTCTCATCCTGACTTCAGCTCTGAAATCAAACCCATCACACCTGAGAAAGCTGGACCTCAATATAAATGAAATAAGAAACACAGGAGTGAATCACTTATGTGACGTACTGAAGGATTCACAATGTAAACTGGAGATATTGGGGTCAGTAACATTCACATACATCAATCATAATTCTTAAAATCACTTCTACAGTTTAAATCAAGACACTGAGTTCACAGTTTTGGTCAATTGTAAGTGAGCATCCTTATGCCCTTCTCACTCTGATAGTCCTTGAAATGGGGACTTTAAGGGCATCAGTGCTTTTGCGTGTCATGATGAAGCGGTTTGAAACGCACTTGTTGAAGACAAAGACAATGTAATTTCCTCATTATGTGCACTTTGAATGTTACCATGACAACACAGTATGGCGTCCAGCAGCCCATTAACTTTTCTTACAAATAACATTCTTACATCAATATGGTGCGTTGCTGCGTTCCCTCTCTGCTCTCGAATTTATAAAAACTTGCCATATCTTCTTTAGACACTGGTATAGTCACATTTACCTTACATGTCTACTATTAAAAAACATTTCTGACCTATTAACTTATCTAAACTTCATATGAAATTCAAGATGAAAATGTGTGTAAGAGGCCTATAATATTACAAACAAAACAACTTGAATTATTCTGATCATGTTTACTCAAACTCTCCCGTCATCTGTCTTTAAAATTAATCACGAGGACTCGTCACCCTGGGTCACATGACCATAAATGATAATGATTACCCTGTGGAGTGAGTGAGACAAAAGTCAGGAACAGCTCGGCAGCCTTTATACTCTTTTCAAGGTCGCATTCATCAGGGCTTCTTTCCGTTATGCATTACACAGAGAAGAGGACCCATTGTTATATAAGTTTCTATTAACACTTACAGTAGCTGACACTAATACCACCAAAAGTAAATGCACTCTGACCTCAAGGACCAAAGGTCCCTTCCCAGCTCTTCCCAAAGTGTCTCACTCCTGCATGTTCACAGGTATATAAACACAAATATTCTCTCGTTCAAATACACATATTTCCCGTTCACATACACAATATTAATATAGAAACATGTGACTCTCATTACAATATCTGTTGAAGATCAATGAAAAAAAAATTCCATTACACGGACCAGACAGAGTTGTCAGTGATTCTTCCTATTGTAAAGTCATTCAATGTGTAACCAAAGCGATCCATCGTGCAGTGCACACAGCAGCAACTGAATGTTACCAGATAGTCGTGTAGTGTGGAAAGAACAGTGATCTGACCACTTTGAAAATCATGCAATGTGAACTCTGCAGTCCATCATTAACAGACTTGTGGAAAGGCCCTTTATGAAGAGATTCAGTTGTTCACTTTCACTTCGAACGTCCCTATAGATCATGTCTCCTCTGCCATTGAAGGGTGCAAAAAAAAGCAGTTTGGAATTTGTACTGTATTTGTTATGAAGATGCTATAACTTTACTGAATGAAGATTTTCTTTTTCTCATTTCTCCAAATGTAGGTTAAGCTGCTGTAAAATGACAGATGAAGGATGTTCTGCTGTGACTTCAGCTCTGAAATCAAACCCATCACACATGAGAGAACTGAAGCTGAGCGGGAATACACTAGGAGACTCTGGAGTGAAAAACCTCAGTGATCTACTGATGAACCCACAGTGCAAGCTGGAGAAACTACTGTTAGTATCATTATACTGTACAGCAGTTACTGTGAGATTACAGTTTATTTTAAGACAACAGGACTCAAGTAATAGTGTTTAAAGCTCTGCAACTGTTGTTACACTTTATTTTAAATGTCTTTTGACTAGTAATACATATTATTGTGTATGTGTGTATATATATACAGTATATATATATATATATATATTATTATTTTTCTCAAATAAAATTAATTCAATATGTTGAACCTGACTAAGGTCTATTGCGATTAAAGTTGAAGAATTTGATACAATGTACTGATTGTGTAAATGTCGTTCTGTATCAAATCTGCTAAGATAAAGAGTAAAGAAAACTAACAAAAGATATTGTTGAAAAATTATGTCACACAGAACTAGTGTGACAGCCTTAAAAACAGAGTATCAGAAATTAAACTAGTGCCTGATGTAGCATTTCAGTTCGTCTGTTCTCTTTCTGTCTTCAGGCTGTGGAGTTGCAGTGTTACAGAGGAACAGTTTCTCATCCTGACTTCAGCTCTGAAATCAAACCCATCACACCTGAGAAAGCTGGACCTCAGTATAAATGAAATAAGAAACACAGGAGTGAATCACTTATGTGACGTACTGAAGGATTCACACTGTAAACTGGAGATATTGTGGTCAGTAACATTCACATACATCAATCATAATTCTTAAAATCACTTTTACAGTTTAAAGTCACAGAGTTCACAGTTTTGGTGAATTCGAATTGTAAGTGAGCATCCTTATGCCCTTCTCACTCTGATAGTCCTTGAAACGTGGACTTTAAGGGCATCAGGGCTTTTGCGTGTCATAATGAAGCGGTTTGGAACACACTTGAAGACAAAGACAATGTAATTTCCTCATCTTCACTCAGAATGTTACCATGACAACGTAGTATGGCATCCATCAGCCCATTAACTTTTCATACATTAACATTCTTACAGGAATATATGATTGTTGCAAATACAGTTTATAATGAAGCTTTTAAGTTAACATATGCTTTGTGTGTGTGTGGGTGTTCCCTCTCTTCTCTCAAATTTATAAAAACTTGCCGTCTCTTCTTTGGACACTGGTATAGTCACATTTACCTTACATCTACTATTAAAAACATTTCTTACCTGTTATTTAAACTTCATATTAAATTTAAGATGAAA
>JARPMJ010004663.1:0-73034 GCA_033366665.1 Phoxinus dragarum
AATTCCTTGAGTCTGACAGGAAATAAAGTGCAAATTACTTCAGTCTATCTACCAAAAGCTATGCAGAATTCTGCAAGTGTGATAACTCGTTTTGAAGGTGGTATGGAATTATTTAGATTGATGGTTAATGGGCCACAGTCAAAAGAGTGGTGGGATTCATTAATAGGAACTGAAGTGAACAGAGAAGGAAGATCAATATCTGCACCTGATAGAATTAGAGAATGGAGGTGGGCTGAGACTGGAGGTGGTTCCATGGCAACTTCATTGGAAGGAGCTGGAAGATGGATTGGACCTGAAGAACAAGTGTTAGTGTTGAGAAAAGAAGATGGATGCTGGGCAGAGGGTCCCATTACTGACTGGTGTCCAAGATGGCTGGCATGGGCTGAAGTGAAAGGAAGGGAGGGTTGATAGGCAAAAAGAGTAGGGAAATTCTTTGTAGAGGCAGCCTTGAGCGCGTTGAGAATTTGTACTTTCAGAACGCCGGGCCAGGAGAAAGACAGAAGTGGATGAGGACTGAGTTTTGCTTTTATGAGATGTTGAAGAGTTTTTTATAATGCTGGAACTGTTAGAAGATTGTAGAGCTCTTGATGATCTGGGGGAGAAATGGATTCGAGAGCTGGAGATGACTTGACGTTGGCTGTTGACAGACCGTTTTAAAATGGGTGGAATCTGTGGATTAGCAGCAGTAGAATGAAGAGATGAAGTCTGTGAAGAAGACGGATGAGGCACAGTTAAAACTGGCGATTTTGAGGGTGGAGGAGAGAGTGGTCTTCTGGAGCGTGGTTTGAATGAGTGCTGGATTTTGCTGGATCCGTAAGATCCAATCTTATGCAAGATGTGACTGTTGGTGTCTCTGGAAGAATGGACAATTCGTCATCTGAAGGAAAAAGCTGGATTTCCGGGATGTTGGACATTGTTCAGTACGGCACTACCGGATACTGGAACAGCTGATACTGGAGAGAACTAAGCGGATGCTTATATAGTCTGGCTGTCGATTGAAAGATTAGATGGGCTCCCTAACTTACATCAAGGAACTTCATTTCATTTCAAGCTAGTGACACATAGTGCACTATATATACCAGGGATAGGCAACTCCGGTCCTGGAGGGCCACTGTCCTGCAGAGTTTAGCTCCAACCCTAATTAAACACACCTGAACTAGGCAATCAATGTTTTCAGGATTACTAGAATAGATACAGGCAGGTGAGTTGTTATCAGGGCTGAAGCTAAACTCTGCAGGACAGTGGCCCTCCAGGACCAGAGTTGCCTATCCCTGATATATACTATATACTATGGCCAGCAGCCATATCACCCTGTTGCCCAAGACCGGTTGCCCACTGAAGCTAAGCAGGCTGAGCCTGGTTAGTACCTGGATGGGAGACTCCTGGGAAATCCAGGTTGCTGCTGGTAGAGGTGTTAGTGAGGCCAGCAGGGGGCGCTCACCCTGTGGTCTGTGTGGGTCCTTACACCCCAGTCAAGTCAAGTCAAGTCATCTTTATTTATATAGCGCTTTTTACAATACAGATTGTATCAAAGCAGCTTCACAGTGATAACATGAAAATAATACAAAAAACAATTTCATCATCGTCCACCTTTAAGGCAGATCTATAATATTGTTGAATATTAAATGTCCCCAACTAAGCAAGCCAGAAGGTAAGGCAACAGCGGCAAGGAACCAAAACTCCATCAGGTGACAGAAGGGAGAAAAAAACCTTGGGAGAACCCAGGCTCAGTCGGGGGCCAGTTCTCCTCTGGCCAATGAGTGAACAGTGTATGAAGTTCAGATTGAATCAGAGTATTTGTCCAGTTCCGGTTGGTTGAAGTCGGAGTGGAGAGGAGGAGAGACTGGTTGACACTTCAGGTCAGCGTCGTCGTCGTCGTGTCCTGGCGCTGGTCCTTCATCAGATCTGGATACGGCCTGGTTCCGGTGGACATCAGTAAACCTCGGGATAGACAGAGAGACTAATATTAGCGTAGACGCCATCCTTCTTATGATGTACCAAGTACATCAGGATTACGGGAAGTGTTCCCGGTCCCGGCTGTTCTAAACTATGCAGCCTAATTATATAAGTCTATGATGTGTTATGTGTATGCTAGGCCGAAGAGATGTGTTTTTAGTCTAGATTTGAACTGACAGAGTGTGTCTGCTTCCCGGACAATGGTAGGAAGACTGTTCTAAAGTTTTGGTGCTAAGTAGGAAAAGGATCTACCGCCAGCAGTCGATTTTGATATTCTAGGTATTATTAACTGACCGGAATTTTGAGATCGCAGTAGACGTGAAGGACTATAATGCGTTAAGAGCTCGCTCAAGTACTGCGGAGCTAAACCATTTAGTGCTTTGTAAGTGATCAGCAATATTTTAAAATTTATACGATGTTTAATAGGCAGCCAATGCAGTGTTGACAGAACGGGGCTAATATGGTCATACTTCCTGGTTCTAGTAAGAACTCGAGCTGCTGCGTTTGGAACTAGCTGTAGTTTGTTTATTAAGCGTGCAGGGCAACCACCCAGTAGAGCATTACAATAATCTAGCCTTGAGGTCATAAACGCATGAACTAATTGTTCTGCATTATTCATTGAGAGCATATGACGTAATTTAGATATATTTTTAAGATGGAAGAAAGCGGTTTTACAGATACTAGACACATGACTTTCAAATGAAAGATTGGTATCAAAGAGCACACCCAGGTTCCTAACCGACGACGAAGACTTAACAGAGCAGCCATCAAGTGTTAGACAGTACTCTAGGTTATTACGTGTGGAAGTTTTTTGTCCAATAATTAGAATCTCTGTTTTTTCTGAATTTAGTAGTAGGAAATTACTAGTCATCCAATTTTTTATATCAGCTATGCATTCCGTTAATTTTGTGAATTGGTAGGTTTCGTTAGGTTTTGAAGAAATATACAGCTGAGTATCGTCGGCATAACAGTGAAAGCTAATTCCATGTTTCCTAATGATATCTCCTAATGGTAGCATATACAGAGTGAACAGCAGCGGTCCTAGTACTGAGCCTTGTGGTACGCCATACTGAACTTGTGATTGATAAGACATCTCTTCATTTACTGCTACAAACTGATAACGGTCAGATAAGTATGATTTAAACCATGCTAGTGCAATTCCACTAATGCCAACATAATGTTCGAGTCTATTTAAAAGGATGTTGTGGTCAATGGTGTCAAATGCAGCACTAAGATCCAGTAATACTAATAGAGAGATACAACCACGATCGGATGATAAGAGCAAATCATTTGTGACTCTAACTAGAGCTGTCTCGGTACTATGGTACGGTCTAAAACCGGACTGAAAATCCTCGCAGATATCATTTCTTTCAAGAAAAGAACACAGTTGTGAGGATACTGCTTTTTCTAATATCTTTGACAGAAATGGCAGATTAGAGATCGGCCTGTAATTGACTAGTTTTGTAGGATCAAGTTGCTGTTTTTTAACAAGCGGTTTAATCATAGCTAGCTTAAAGGTTTTTGGTACGTATCCTAGAGACAAAGATGAATTAATGATATTAAGAAGAGGATCTATGACATCTGGAAGCATCTCTTTCAGCAGCTTAGTCGGTATAGGGTCTAACATGCACGTTGTCGATTTAGATGATTTGACGAGTTTGCAAAATTCTTCCTCCCCTATAGCAATGAATGAATCAAATTTTCCCTCAGGGAGACTACAATGCACTTCCTGATGCGATACTGTATTAGACGGTTGCATAGTTATAATTTTGTCCCTGATATTATCGATCTTATAAGTGAAGAAGTTCATAAAGTCATTACTGCTGTGTTTCTTGGAAGCTTCTGGGCTTGAAGCTTTCTTTTTCGTTAGTTTAGCCACTGTTTCAAATAAATACCTAGGATTATGTTTATTTTCTTCTAATAGGGTTGAAAAATAAGCAGATCTAGCAGCTTTTAAAGCCTCTCTGTAAGCAATTGAGCTCTCCTTCCATGAAATCCGAAACACCTCTAGTTTTGTTTTCTTCCAGTTCCGCTCCATTTTTCTGGCTGCTCTCTTAAGGGCCTGAGTGTGCTCGTTGTGCCACGGCGTTGGACTATGTTCTTTAATCTTCTTTAAGCGCAGCGGAGCAACTGTGTCTAAAGTGCTGGAAAAGAGAGAGTTAAAAGTTTCTGTTGCAATATCAAGTTCTTCTAAGCTATCCGGGATGCTGAGCTGATGAAACTGATTAGGAAGATTATTGATAAAGCAATCTTTAGTGGCAGAAGTGATCGGTCTAACATATTTATAACACGGAGTCGGCTTTGCAGCCTTGGCTAAATGTAATTTACACGAGACTAGATAGTGATCTGAGATGTCATCGCTCTGCTGCAGTATTTCAACGGCATCAACATCTATTCCATGTGATAGTATTAGATCTAGAGTATGATTACGACAATGAGTCGGTCCTGACACGTGTTGTCTAACTCCAATTGAATTTATAATGTCTTTAAATGCCAATCCCAATGCATCTTTTTCATTATCTATGTGTATATTAAAGTCACCAACAATTAGTACTTTATCTGCAGCCAATACTAATTCTGATAGAAAGTCCGCAAATTCTTTGATAAAGTCTGTATGGTACCCTGGTGGCCTGTATACAGTAGCCAGCAGAATTTTCAAACGTGATTTATCGTTTACACTATATATTTTTACATTAAGCACTAACACTTCAAAAGAATTATATTTACAACTAGATTTCTTAGTGGTTTTGAAAATATTACTATAAATTACAGCAACACCTCCTCCTTTGCGTTTCAGACGAGGTTCATGTTTATAACCGTAATCTTGTGGGGTTGACTCATTTAAAGCAATGTAATCGTTTGGTTTTAGCCAGGTTTCTGTTAAACACAGCACATCTAGGTTATAATCTGAAATCATATCTGTAGCACTTTTCAAATATGTTCAAGACTCAGGGAAGGAAGAGGACAGGGTCGGCTTGCGGAGACTGTGGGTATTTATTGGAACCAAAGAAATAAAATAAACAAAACAACTTTCTTGCACACAGCATTCAAATTCAGTCCACAAGTGTCAGGAAACACCCAATATGTTCCTCGCGCTCTCTGGCTTCTCTCGTCCCAGGTTTCCCACTCTCTGTCAGCTCTCTGCGCGTTGCACCCACAGTTCTCCGCTGGTCTCTCTCCCTTCATCTCCTTTTCAGGTGGTTTTTATTCTCTCTCCACACCAATCACTGAAATAAGGGACAGGTGTTCGTCATTTGCACTTGACCCACTTACACCGCACCTGTCTCCCAATCTTCTCTCCCGTCACAGGCTCCGCTGGGCCACGCCCCCCTTGCCACATACCCCCACCGCCTGACTCAGGTCGGGGAGCCATCCGGCCTGCGGCCCCCCCCCCCCTCCTCCTGGAGAGGAAGTCGGCCACAGCCATCTGTGCACCCGGCCTGTGGACCACCTGGAACTTAAAAGGCTGTAAGGCCAGATACCAACGGGTGATCCGCGCGTTGGTATCTTTCATGCGGTGGGAGCCACTGGAGGGGTGCGTGGTCTGAACAGAGGGTGAATTCCCGCCCCAGGAGATAATAGCGGAGGGTGAGGACGGCCCATCTGATGGCAAGACACTCTTTCTCAATGGTGCTGTACTTAGTCTCTCTCTTTGAGAGCTTGCGACTAATGTACAGCACCGGTCGCTCCTCTCCCGCTATCTCCTGGGACAGGACCGCTCCCAGCCCCCTGTCCGACGCGTCCGTCTGCAACAAGAAAGGGAGAGAGAAATTGGGAGAATGTAATAGAGGGCCGCCACACAGGGCAGCTTTTACCTGGGTGAAGGCCTGCTGACACTGCTCCGTCCACTGGACCGGGTCTGGTGCTTCCTTTTTAGTGAGATCAGTCAGCGGGCTGGCGAGGTCCGAATAATTAGGCACAAACCTTCTATAATATCCCGCCAGCCCCAGGAACTGTCTCACCTCCTTTTTGGTCTTGGGCCTCGGGCAAGTTGCAACTGCTGCGGTCTTGTCAATTTGCGGCCGCACTTGCCCGTGACCCAAGTGGAAGCCCAGATACCTGACCTCTACCCGCCCAACCGCACACTTCTTCGGGTTGGCCGTGAGTCCAGCCAGTCTCAGCGCTCTCAGGACAGCACTCACATGCTCCATATGCCGCTGCCAGTCATTACTGTATATGACGATGTCATCCAAGTAGGCAGCGGCATATGCGGCATGGGGCCGTAGAATTCGGTCCATGAGACGCTGAAAGGTGGCTGGAGCCCCGAACAACCCGAACGGTAGTGTAACAAATTGGTGTAACCCAAACGGCGTGGTAAAGGCTGTTTTCTCTTTAGATAACGGTGATAAGGGGATCTGCCAGTATCCTTTCGTTAAGTCCAGTGTCGAATAAAAGCGAGCAGTGCCCAGCCGATCAAGCAGTTCGTCAATCCGCGGCATTGGATACGCGTCGAACTTCGACACAGCATTAACTTTGCGGTAATCCACACAGAAACGAACCGAGCCGTCGGTTTTAGGTACTAAAACTATCGGGCTCGCCCAATTACTGTGGGATTCTTCTATTACTCCCATCTCGAGCATCGCCTCTAATTCAGACTGAACCACTTTCTTTTTGTGTTCAGGTAACCTATACGGCCGGCTGCGAACCACCACGCCCGGCTCGGTCTCAACATGGTGCTGAATAAGATTAGTTCGACCGGGTAGGGGCGAGAACACGTCGGCAAAGTCTGCCTGCAACCTTACTACGTCAGCAAGCTGGGACGGTGAAAGATGATCTCCTCCCGGGGCCAGTGCGAATGATTGCTGTTTAATGTTCGCCTCTGGTCCGAGATCCTCTTCCGCACCAATTACCGTCGCCAGCATCACTGACTCCACCTCATTCCATTTTTTAAGGAGGTTGAGGTGATAAATTTGACGTGCCCCGCTCCTATCCGTTCGAAGTACCTCATAATTGAGATCCCCCACCTGCTGTGTGACCTCAAAAGGCCCTTGCCACTTTGCAAGTAATTTAGAACTTGACGTAGGGAGCAATACAAGGACTTTATCTCCCGGTGAAAATTTTCGAAGTCGGGTTCCCCTGTTGTATAGCTGGGTCTGTTTGCCCTGAGCCTGTAACAAATTCTCCATTGAAAGCCGCCCCAAAGTGTGGAGTTTTGTTCTCAGGTCCAGGACATACTGGATTTCGTTACGACTCTCCGAAGGTCCTTCCTCCCAAGTCTCCTTTAGGACGTCCAGCACCCCGCGGGGCTGACGTCCATAAAGGAGCTCGAAGGGGGAAAACCCCGTGGAGGCTTGCGGGACCTCGCGCACCGCAAACAACAGGGGTTCCAACCATTTATCCCAATTTTTGGCGTCCTCGTGAACGAATTTACGAATCATGGTTTTTAATGTGCGATTAAATCGTTCGACCAGTCCGTCTGTTTGTGGGTGATAGACGCTGGTACGAATCGACTTAACGCCCAATAACTCGTAAAGTTCGCGTAATGTACGTGACATAAACGCCGTGCCTTGGTCAGTGAGGATCTCTTTCGGGATCCCCACTCGGGAGATTAAACGAAACAGTGCATCCGCAACACTCTTAGCTGAGATGGTGCGGAGAGCCACTGCCTCGGGATATCGGGTTGCATAGTCCACTATCACTAATGCAAATCGATGTCCACGTGCGGATCGTTCTAATGGCCCGATGAGGTCCATCGCAATTCTTTCAAAGGGGACCTGCATTAAAGGAAGTGGGCGCAATGGCGCTTTTGGGGAGGCCGGCGGATTTACCAGCTGACATTCACGACAAGACGCGCACCACCTGCGCACGTTCTCGTGAATGCCCGGCCAAAAGAAACGGGCCATGAGACGATTCAGTGTAGTTATCTGTCCCAAATGTCCTGCCATGGGATTAGAATGAGCCGTCTGGAAAAGCATTTCCCGACGGCTCTTTGGAACCAATAATTGGGTTGTAATCTCCTTTGACTGAGTGTCTTGTGTCACTCGATACAACCTATCTTTAATAATCGCAAAATAAGGATAGCTAAGCGGACGGTCAATTTGGAGAGGCTGACCGTCGATGGTACGGACCTGTTCAAAAGCGTGTTTAAGTGACTCATCTTGAGACTGCTCCAGGGGAAAATCATCGCGCTCCGAGAGAATCTGTCTCTCGATTGCACTCTGTTCCCCTGACACTAGTCTCGAGGGTCCCGGTTCCGCCTCTCCCAATCGCATCGTCGCCTCGCTATCCTGCGTTTTCTGACCACAAGAGGTATCCACACATAAACTCCTGATTAAATCACTAAATGCTGGCCAATTCGTTCCCAGAATTAGTGGATGCCTGAGGTGCGGGTTAACTGCAACCTCTATTCTATGCTTTTGTCCCCTAAATTGAATCACAGCTGACATTAAGGGATACTTCACCACGTCCCCGTGCACACACCTTACCCGAACCATGCGGCTCATATCCAATGCCTCGGGTTGAATCAGGCTTTGGTGGATCGAGGTTTGGTTACAGCCTGAATCCACCAGAGCCTGATAGGTACCCCCCCTTAATACTCA
Source organism: Phoxinus dragarum (assembly GCA_033366665.1). Lineage (NCBI taxonomy): Eukaryota > Metazoa > Chordata > Actinopteri > Cypriniformes > Leuciscidae > Phoxinus > Phoxinus dragarum. Next base: position 8,496 of record JARPMJ010004663.1, read on the forward strand.
CAGGTATTTGGTACCGGCCAGCCTGATCGTGGGCAGCCTGCTGAACATCTGGGACCCGGATCATTGTCCCTATGTCCATCATGGGACACCTATCAATGAAATGGTCCGGGTCCCCACAACGCCAGCAGGCCGGCCCAGACCTCCCCGCCGCCCTAGTGGCAGGAAGTGGGCCAAGGGATTGGCGTGGAGAGAGCGTGGAAGGCGGAGGAGACATTTCTGCTCCAGCGGAGGTGAAGCCCCTGGGCGGCCCGCGGGCGTCCCCTGACTGGTCCGCCGCCATCCCAGCGCGGGCCCGGGGTGGACCTCTGAATGGACCTGGCGGACGGGTCCTTGGGAGCGGGACAGGTCGCTGTGATGGGGTAGAGGGGGGGGGGAACTGAAAAAGAAGAGGAGAGAGAGACATTAGGGAGGGTGTCGCCGACCCTGGAGCACGCCACCAGCTGATCCTCCGCCAGATGGATGGCCGAGTCCAGCGACGTCGGTCGGTGGCACTGGACCCACTCGGCCGTCTTCTTCGGTAGCCGAGCTATGAACTGCTCCAGTACCACACGGTCGATGATCTTCTCGACATCGCTTCCCTCGGCCAGTAGCCACTTGCGGCAGGAGTCCCGGAGCTGCTGCGCCATGACGAAGGGCCGGCCGTTATCGCCCAGATCGAGCGACCGAAACCGCTGGCGATGTTGCTCAGGGCTTCGGCCAACCCTCTGCAGGATGGCCCTCTTCAGGTCGTCGAAGACCAGGAGGTTCTGGACCGGCAGCTGTTGGGCAGCCGCCTGCGCCTCCCCGGACAACAATGGGATGAGGCGCACCGGCCAATGCTCTTTCGGCCACCCACCTGCCTCTGCTGCCTTCTCGAAGAGGTCCAGGAAGACCTCCGGGTCATCCTGGGCCCCCATCTTGCTCATGGTCAGGTGGGGGAGCTCGGCCGGCGGCGGCGTGGCTCCGGTCCGACCCTCTCGATCCATCCAGCTCCGGAACCTCTCGCGGTCCTCTTGCTGGCCCTGGACGAGGAGCTCGAAACGTCGTTCCAGGTCGCTCCTCATACCCACCAGGGCCTGATGGTGTTCGTGGTGGAGGGCCGCAAGGGAGGTGATAACGTCCGCAAGTGGGGACGATGTTGCAGACGAAGTTAGTTGGCTAGCGGCGGCTTCCATCTCCCTTCCCGGGTTTCGGCACCAGTGTAGCACTTTTCAAATATGTTCAAGACTCAGGGAAGGAAGAGGACAGGGTCGGCTTGCGGAGACTGTGGGTATTTATTGGAACCAAAGAAATAAAATAAACAAAACAACTTTCTTGCACACAGCATTCAAATTCAGTCCACAAGTGTCAGGAAACACCCAATATGTTCCTCGCGCTCTCTGGCTTCTCTCGTCCCAGGTTTCCCACTCTCTGTCAGCTCTCTGCGCGTTGCACCCACAGTTCTCCGCTGGTCTCTCTCCCTTCATCTCCTTTTCAGGTGGTTTTTATTCTCTCTCCACACCAATCACTGAAATAAGGGACAGGTGTTCGTCATTTGCACTTGACCCACTTACACCGCACCTGTCTCCCAATCTTCTCTCCCGTCACAGGCTCCGCTGGGCCACGCCCCCCTTGCCACAATATCATTAACTATTAGCGCTTTTGAAGTAAGAGATCGAATATTCAGCAACCCAAGCTTTATCATTTGCTCATTTGTATTATATCTGTTTTTTATTTGTTGAAGATCAATTAAATTTTTAACCTTAGATGGGTTTGAACGTATTTTGGATTTCCAAGTTCGGGGAACAGACACAGTCTCTATATGATGATATCTAGGTGAAAGAGGCTCTATGTGATGGGATTTATCTGACCCCCCAGTATAGTGATGGGGACACTATACTGCCAAAAGAGTGCCGTCCTTCGAATGAGACGTTAAACCGAGGTCCTGACTCTCTGTGGTCATTAAAAATCCCATGTCCTTGGATGTCCTCACGAAAAAGAGTAGGGGTGTAACCCCGGCATCCTGGCCAAAATATGCCCAGTGGCCTCTGTCCATCATGGCCTCCTAATCATCCCCATATACTGATTGGCTACATCACTGTCTCCTCTCCACCAGTAAGCTGGTGTGTGGTGGGCGTTCTAGCGCAATATGGCTGCCGTCGCGACATGGAGGAAACTGAGAAGATAAACGGTTAGAGATTAGGAGGAAACTGAAGCTTCTCTGAGCTGTGATATAAATGAAACGCTATTGGCTATTTAAAAAAAGAGGAGGAGCTGTTTAATATGCCCCACCCTGTCTTCCTGTTTCAGCGGAAATTATGTTAACACATCGAATAACGCTTTGAGTCGCTGTCAGTGGAACTTTGAACTCTTTTCAGTGTACTTTTTTCTTCCCTGTTGTGATCTATGTGAAACTTCTCAAATTTGATCTGTGGGGAATTGATTGGATGGTTGTGGTCTGCTATTGGTGTGAGTGACAGGTTGCCCCGCCCAACATTTGTCATCAGAGAAGAGATGAGGGGAAGTTATTCTGATTCAAGATTACCAAAAAAATTATGATTTTAAAACAATCACAAATCATCATTTAAAATAAACACGGCAATATTCCATTTTGATTTCATGCTGACCAACTTCAGGGGTTTGTTGTAACAGGACAGTGTGACAAATGATGTGCAGATGTGTGTGTGTGGTCTTTAAACACCTCCAGCATCAGCGTTAGATCGTCTCGTCTGTCTGTCTCTGTTAATCTGCCGTGTGTCTGTCAGCACTTTGCAGATGCAGACAGACAGATTGGACTTAAATCCCCCAGTATGACACAGATGGACAAACCACACAGACCTTGGAGAAGGTGAACACACACAAACACACAGTCAGTTCAGTCAGTCCCTGTCGGTTGTTAGTCGTATTTAGTGTGTGTGTGTGTTCATCCTGTCTGCCTGTCTGTACCTGTGAGTATTGTATTTAGTAAAATGTTTGCATTGGAGCTCTTTGCCTCTTCATCTTCTTTTGCCTGCGCCACACTGTGACAGAAACTAGCAAAAAACACTTGCGTCGCGCTTGACGCTGCATTGCGCCGAGTGTAAGATAGGGCCCTCAGACCAAAAGATTTATGTCTGATGCCTTTTTGTCTCTGGCTGTTTTGTCCGATGGCTTGGGGAAAGAGGTGAACTTGGCATACCAATTTTGCAAATGGAGCTTGAGAAAAGAAGTTTTAAGTTTTAGCATAATGTCGAGTTGATCTATACGCCATTTCATGTTGCAGTTTTATTGGCTATTCAGTAGATGTAGGTCGTAGCAGCAACACACTGTGAGATGATCATGACACTGTCAGTAAATGATCACAGGCTATCTTTGAACAGAAGACCGTTTAGGAGCCACGACCACAGAAATCGCCACAATTGTTTAACGATGCTCATCTTTCGTCTGGAACAGCCCAAAATCGTACAGTGTGTAACGGGCATTAGATACAATAAATCTTTTTGTTGGAGACATTGAGCTTTGTAAGTTTGCAGATCTTATACATGCACAAACAGACTAAAGAAAAAGGAAAACATGAAAACACATCATGTGACGCCTTTAATACATTAATACAAATGTAATAAACTATTATTAAAAACATAATGTATACACTCAAGCTTCAATTGTTTGTTTTCCAAAAGTGAGCTTAATTTCCCCCCTCCTCATAATTATGAAACATTAATCTTTCATTAGTCTTTGTCTCCCTCTGCTGGTACAACACAAACATATTCAGGCTCTATATTTACTGTAACAAAACTCAAACCTTTTTGAGTTTATACTGTGTTTATACAAATAAAATGGTCTATGAATGAGAAACTGTATTTTGCTGCTGTGAAATAAAAGGTGTTACACTGCCGCCTCATCAGGTCTGTCAGAGGATCGTTGAAATCTAAATGAAGTCTTTATTTATAACATAGATTTATAATTTATAACTTTTGACTGTGAGTCTCTGTAGAAGATCCTTCAGAACACCTAAAATAAAACATAAAAACAGTCACATATGCAGTATGAGACATTACGTATGTCACATCTTTTCATAAGAAAACTAACTAGATAAGCTATATATGGAAGTCAAATAATGACAAATGTTGACAATAATGACAACAAAAAGCTTGTTGAATTACACTACTTGAAAAAATGTGCATTGCATTAACCCTGCATTGTATTTTTAGGGCTTGCATTTTTATGTGAATATTTCAATTCAAAACATTTCACACACCTTTTCATTATAAAAAATGTAATAATCCATATACAGTTTTCAGATTTCACTTCAAAAATATTAATTCTGTTTAAAAATACAACCTATAATATTAGACAGGCAATTTACAAATTCGCTTCCACAAATTCGACAGAAAATTCAACATTTGACATCCGGGAATGGCAGGAATATCAGTAGATAATTTTTTGAGACGCGTGAGGACACCCATCCCAAGCCAGTAGTGATCAACATCCTACCCTTCCTGTGACCCATGGTTTGTTTGTATGTGTATTCAGGGCCACTGAGCAACGGACTTTCAATATAATAATATTAATAATAAAAACTGCGTTAATGCGAGATAAAATAATTGTCCGCGTTAATTAATTAATGCGTTAACGCCATAATAACGTGTTAACTTGCCCAGCCCTAATATTTATATTGTACAGAATTGGTTCAAAGTTAGAGTTGTCTTTTTCCACAAATTTTGTATGCATGCAAATAGTATAATATCCAAGGTAAACATTTCTAGTAATTGTGCAGTTAATTCTCATGCTGTATGTATGTTTTTTTTAAAGTAATGGAATATATCCTCTCCACAAATGTGTCACTAATAAAACATAATAAAAATAATTTAATGAGAAGGCTAATATTGACATATTAAGATCTTGTTTATATCTACCTTGTAAAAAAATGTTGTGCTATTTTATTAAAAAAGGTTACAATTACAACAACAATTACAATTTTAACAATATTTCAAGTGTAATCTTTCTTTGTAAAAAGTATACATTTTATCATACGCATTTCAAAGTTAAGGATTCATTATGGATATTGGAACAAAATCCATAAAAACATCTTAGTTGATAATTCAATATACCTACTTCTTTATTTTGACAAAACATCCCATACTATATATTTAACATATGAGCAGAAATTGCTATAATAAACAAATAACAAAAGCTTATTTGATGTGGCAGTAGTCTTTTTTTACAGAAAAAACTTTATAATATATCCAAAACTAATCAACCCAATCTTGTCTAAACATTCATATTTTGTCTGTAACATATCGTTTTTATGATATATTAGTATATAGATGTTAATTTGCAGTTTAATACGTTGCTTATACAAAGACATTTTATTTCAACATATTTCAGTCGATTATTACTCATCTCAGTATAGCAATATAGTTAGGTAAAAGCTAAACTAGTAGATGTGTTCATGTAAAAAATAACATGTTTACTAATATAGGTGCGAGTGTGAATGAACTGCACAGATGCGCTGTTGTACAGCTGCAGTAAACAGCGCACGTCTGTGCCGTTTATTCATTCACACAGACACGCGATTCATATTTAAACAGTCTTTTTGCAGTTTACAGACACTATTCCATATCGCGATTAGAACAAAGCACTTAAGAATAAAGAAAATAAGGTGATGATACACATGGCAACTTTTTGAGCAATTTTGCTGGACAACGGGCAACCAGATGAGACACAGGGCCCACGACCGATCTAAATTATCCAGATAGAAATGTATTGCCAATTTTCAATGGGAAAGTACCCAAGCAACAATCGCTCGGCAAGATTGCCCAGCAACATTGCTCAAAAAGTTGCCCTGTGTATCATTACCTTTACTATTCACAATCCTCAGCTGGATCCGTTGCTCCTCGAAGTGAAAGTAAACCTTCAAAGTTATTGAAACTGGAAAGGTAAATTTCCCAGGATTATTATTACGATAGCATTATTTCTCACAGCGTAGCAAGACGACGTAAAGTACACGAATCTGATTAAACTTGATGTGTTTTATCGAGTTGATGTGGGCGTTCACAGGTTTGCCTCAGATAATTTGTGTTTAAATAGCGTGCGCTCTCTGTGGGTGTGTTCACATTAGCAGTTAAAGATATGAAATGAGAACGACTGACATCTCTCTCGTTTCATACAGATTACATTACCAGAGAATATTTGTTTTAGTTTTGAATTAGATCATTTAAAAGTACACACCTAAATTATTATAAAGATATATATCAATCTTGCTTGTGTGACTAGAATTCACTTTTTTGTTTGTTCGAGTTTTGTTTAAGTTTAGAGACGTGCTCCAGAAAAAAACTTCACGCAGAGGCAGAAAGCACAGCCTGTTTCTTTTCTTCATTTTACAAAAGCACAATGTTTTGTTTCGATTGTAAGTGGACACATAAAGATGTTGACATTTTACAGTTTATTTTTTCATATTTCTTAAGTCTGTATGACCGTAAATGACGGAGTATTTTAATTCTATTTTGCTGCTATGTGAAAAAAAGACCCCAGAGGGTTAATATTATTTTCACAATCAGTCAAAACACTATGAGCAGAATTAAATTCATAAAACACACAGTTTACATTTCAGAGACCTACAGAAACTGAAGCTGAATTTAAGACTCAATATCTGATGATATCAGACAAAATATTCACACACACACACGTGGTGTTACTGAACCTATATCTTTACTTTTATTTCTAGTGCGTAAAACAGCCATTTGGAATTTAAATGAATATATGATGATGAAAATCGTTAAAAACTATTCTTACCACAGAGTCTCCAGTTTATAATGTGGATCATCCCTCAGATCCTTCAGCAGCTTCACTCCTGAGTCTCCTAAATTATTCTCAGACAGATTCAGTTTTCTCATGTGTGAGGGGTTTGATCTCAGAGCTGAAGCCAGAGCAGCACAACCTTCATCTGTGACACCACACACCTCCAACCTGTAGAGAACAATGACACACATTAAGCCTATATTCAAAGATAAACATAACACTTAAAAAATAAATAACATAATAATGTCAATATGAAATATATACATATACTCATTAGTTCATGTTGTTAAAATACATCAGTTAGGATTGAATATACAGTTTGTACAGTATACAAATCTATGGAAAGTCCCCATAAAACACGGAAACCTAACGTGTGTGTGTGCATTTTAAGGAATGTGTGTGTGTGTTAGGGCTGGAAGAAAAAATAGATTAACCAAACTATCGCAATTTTATTGTTATCTATGAGTGACATAATATCCATTTCAAGTGGACGCGTGGAAGCGACGTCAGACTGAATGCACTGAAAAGCCCTCGCGCTGCTCATATGCTGAGAGAGAGATAAGACAGTAGAGCTGCACGATTAATCTTTAAAATACTGTGATCTCCATTCAAACACCCACACAATCTTCTTCAAATTCGTCTGTCTATTAAACCTTTGACAAAATCATATCACAACATTTTAAATCTGTGTTGGCGCTGCAGCTGATCCAGAGAGAGTTGTCAAAAAACAGCTTAATAGAAGTACTGGGATAACATTTAACTATAAACACAGATGTCTATGGTAGCGATCAAAATAGAGTAAATCAACTTTTGATAGAAACAATCGCAAATCGAAATTCTTAAAAATCGCAATACATATCAAATCGGCACGCAAGTATCATGATAATATTGAATCGGGAGATAGGTGCATCGTCCCAGCCCTAGTGTGTGTGTGTGTCTGTGTGTGAGTGTGAGTGTGAGTGTGTGTGTGTGTGTGTGTGTGTGTGTGTGTGTGTGTGTGTGTGTGTGTGTGTGAAAGTATATTAAATAAATAAATTATTTAAAAATAAATTATTTAAAACTGGTCGCCAATAAGTGGAATTGTTCATTTTTTATGCGATGGAGTGATTCTTCAATTTCAAAAATAACACAAAATAAACAGAGTAAAAATGAAGTTGACTGATAGCATTATTTTTATTTTTTTAAGATTTCCATAGATATGGCGATATATTGTTATCGGGAGTTATTTTGGCCATGATAATCATGCAAGTTGATTTACACCAAACATTTTTGCTTTTAAAAAATCCCTCTTCACTGTAACCTGCATCTGTTGTCTGGTTTGTTGTTTGTCCGGTTGATTTAACTTGTTAGTTTTCTTTTCTTTTGGGGGATAATAATATATTAAGATGTAAATGTTCCTCTTCAGGGATACTTCTCACCGCTGCCTTCTACCGCCGGCAGGATCTGACGGTTCAAGCAGGAATCTGTCGCTGAACCACCGAAAGGGGCTTACGCCAAAGATATATTGTATACACTATCTACATATTAATCCTTATTCACTCTGAGTCTTTATGGTAGAGATGACCTTACCACAGTTCCTCCAGTTTACAGTGAGGATTCTCCAGTACAGCAGAGAGCAGCTTCACTCCTGAGTCTCCTAGTTTATTATATGACAGATCCAGTTCTCTCAGGTGTGAGGGGTTTGATCTCAGAGCTGAAGCCAGAGCAGCACAACCTTCATCTGTGACACCACACTCATCCAACCTGTAGAGAACAATGACACACATTAAGCCTATATCCAAAGATAAACATAACACTTAAAAAATAAATAACATAATGCTGTCAATATAAAATATATACAAATAGTCATTAGTTCACGTTGTTAAAATACATCAGTAAGGATTAGGGGATAGAATATTGTAAAAGGATGCACTGAAGGCAAGTTTGAAGAGAACCCAAGTGCAGTTTATTCACACATAACAAAATCCAAGATCAAACATAAAACAAAAGCATGACGTGGCATGAACTCAAAAACATAAACATGACGCTTACAAACAGTGATTACAGGTAACAATACTTGACAAAAACACATGGCAAGCATGAGGGCTTAAATACACAGACTAATGACAAGACAAGGGACACTTGTGAACAATAATCAGACAATTAACCAATGACAAGACACATGGCAGGATCACATGACAAACAGGGAATCACATGACAAGACATGGAAACATGACAATGACATGAAACGTGACCAAGACAAGACCGAATCTTGACAAATATACAGTTTGTACAGTATAAAAATAATTATTTCTATGGAAAGTCCCCATAAAACATGGAAACACAAAGTGTGTGCGCGTGTGTGCGAATGTGATTAATTTATTTGTAAAAATGTTAAGGAACATGCGTGTGTGTTAGGGATAGGAGAAAAAAAATGATTTACCTAACTAATCACACTTTTTTTTTAGCGATTTTAAAATAGATTTTTTTATTCCAGAATCGATATTCGTTCAAATTCAATTGCTTTATTTTTGTCCTTGCTTATAGATGAGGTTGACAGATGTTAGGTTAGACACTTTTGTTTCAACAGAGGATGAAATGTGTCGCGTTATCTATGAATGTCGTAATATCCATTTCAAGTGGACGCGTGGAAGCGACGTGAGACTGAATGCACTGAAAAGCCCTCGCACTATTCATATGCTGAGAGAGAGATAAGACAGTAGAGCTGCACGATTCATCTTTAAAATACTGTGATCTCCATTCAAACACCCACGCAATATTCTTCCAATTCATCTATTAAACCTTTGACAAAATCATATCACAACATTTTAAATCTGTTTTGGCTGCAGCTGACCCAGAGAGTTGTCATGAAACAGCTTCACAAAAGGTCTTTTAAACCTCATAACTGTATGTATGATTAATGTATTGTATGATTTCACTTTTCTAACATTAGTTAGTGTGTAATGTTGCTGTTTGAGAATAAACAACATCTGCAAAGTTACAACAAAAACAAAGGAAGATATTTTCTTTTAAAGAAATGGCTTTATAAGGACTACAACAAACGGCTGATAGGGACTACACAACATTCCTCCTGGGTTAGTGACATCACCAACCCTAAAATTTACATAAACCCCGCCCCCCAGAAAAGCATTTATAGATTATCATGACAGAATATGCTAATCAATGTATAGAATATAAGCTACATAAATGCATCAACTAACCATTCAGAATTGTCCTGTTGCTTCCATATGATGTCACTTTTTCTAGAGTCTCTCCATCATTGTCTGACTCCGGTTTGAACATAAAAGGCTAAAACTTTTTTCAATTTGCAATGCATGTCTGTGTGAGGTAAAAGGACAAAAGCTGTTGAAGCTCCGCCTTCTGCACCAGGAGCAGCAGCTCATTTGCATTTAAAGGTACAGACGCTCACCCTCAAAAAGGGACAATTTTAACATACTATATAAACATATCTGTGAGGTATTTTGAGCTAAAACTTCACACTCTGGGGACATCAAAAACTTATTCTACATCTTGTGAAAAGGGCATTATACTACCCCTTTAATACTATTGTAATTAATGTCAAATAAAGGCTGTATTAAAGCACTTACTGACATTTACAAGTGAGAACTATTTATGTACAATAACACTTTTTTATTTACAGTGACAATGAATGAAGAACTCACTATTTGTATATAGTCTCTTAATATATTAACTACAGCTTATATACTATTATATACTATTCATTAACTATAAACTAAGAGTTTACAAATTATCTATAAGCACTTTGTTACTATGTACTTGTGATGGTGTTATAATTATTCCAAAATGGTCGCCATTAGGTGGAATTGTTCCTTTTTTATGCAATGGTGTGATTCTTCTTTTTCAAAAATAACACAAAATAAACAGAGTAAAGATGAAGTTGACTGATAGCATTAATATTATTTTTTCAAGATTTCCATAGATATGGTGATGTATAGTTATTGTGTGTTATTTTGGCCATGATAACATTTACATTTACATTTAGTCATTTAGCAGACGCTTTTATCCAAAGCGACTTACAACTGAGGACTACAGCAAGTGAGTCATCGCGAAGAGGCAAAAATAATGCAAGAAGTGCTCAAAATACAAAGTTCTGGCATTGCTCAGAGTAGCATAAGCCAAACAAGGGAGGATTAAGAAGAAGGGTTTTTTTTTATTATTATTATTATTTTTATGTCAAGTGCTCACGGAAGAGATGAGTTTTCAGTTGTCTTTTGAATGTGGTCAGGGATTCTGCATTCCGGACGAGGGGGAGATCATTCCACCAGCAAGGAACCGTGAACGAGAATGTTCTGGAGAGTGATTTTGTGGCTCTCTGTGATGGTACCACGAGCCGTCGCTCATTGACCGATCGCAGGCTTCTGGTAGGGATGTAGACTCGTAGGAGCGAGTGAAAGTAGGAGGGAGCTGAGCCTGTGGTCGATCTGTAAGCAAGCGTCAATGCCTTGAACTTGATGCGAGCAGCGAGTGGTAGCCAGTGCAAAGAGATGAACAGAGGAGTGACGTGGGCCCTTTTGGGCTTGTTGAAGACAAGACGGGCTGCAGCATTCTGGATCATTTGTAGAGGTTTAGTTGCACATGATGGAAGACCGGCCAGAAGAGCATTGCAGTAATTAAGCCTAGAGATAACCAAGGCCTGGGCGAGAAGTTGTGTTGCATGCTCAGTTAGGAAGGGCCTGATCTTCTTGATGTTGTGCAGTGCAAACCTGCAAGATCGAGCTGTCTTTGTGATGTGGTCTGTGAAGGTCAGATGCTCATCAAATGTTACTCCAAGGTTTCTGACCGACCTTGATGGGGTGATTAAAGTTGAATCTAGCTGGATAGTGAAGTCGTGCTGTAGAGATGGATTGGCAGGGAGGACGAGAAGCTCAGTAATAATCATGTAGTGATAAATCGGATATGCTGACAGTCCTGGTTCAGGTGAAACACACACCACTGCCCTCTTTTCAGCTGCACACACACATTTTGAGGCAATGTTCACGCTTTTGCCAGGGTATGTTTGCACAAGCATTACAAGGCAAGTTGATTTATACCAAACATTTGTGCTTTTAATAAAACCTCTTCACTGTAACCTGCATCTGTTGTCTGGTTTGTTGTGTGTCCGGTTGATTTAACTTGTCAGTTTTATTTTATTTTGGGAGATAATAATATATTAAGATGTAAATGTTCCTCTTCAGGGAGACTCCTCACCGCTGCCTTCTACCGCCGGCAGGATCTGACGGTTCAAGCAGGAATCTGTCGCTGATCCAACGGATGGGGTTTACGCCAAAGATATATTGTATGCACTACAGGGCCGGAGTGGGACTCATTTTCAGCCCTGGAGATTCATGCCTTAGACCGGCCCACTTTAGTTCCCGACTGACTATATTAAAATAATGTAATTAAACCCTCAGTATATAAGTCTGCAATAGTGCACTGTTTTGTACAGCCTTGTAATTCATTGTATTTTTCAAAAATAGAATTTTCTATTCAGTGCAATAGCCGTACACAGGGTTTTATAAATACAAAGGTCCCAAAAGTGATCTGGCTAGGGGGTTCGGGGGCATATTATGATTCCACTGTCATTGTCAAAGAACATAGGCTATGTAGGCTATATCTGTTTTAAATAGGAATTCATTGTAATAAAGTTATTCTCATTCTGGACACAGTATGCAATAGGCTATTCCTTTACCTGCTCTCCTCTCTCATCTCCATCTCCTTCTCTCATTCTTATTCTCTCAGTCTCTTTATCTTTAGGCTACCTGTAGCTGAGCTTTGATTGACACAGTTTTTGCAAACTGATTATTTATGTCGGTTGTTTAAAACTTCTATTGTAAAACAGCTGTTTAGTTTAGCCACTTGCATCTTATCTTGTGAAGCGCGTTGGGATTCGCTCGCGCTTCTGTGAACATAAATCCCACTTGCTTTGATTGGTCATCTCAAACATTTTGCCATTGCCGACGAGCGGGTGTTTGAGCGCTGAAGCAGCTCAGATGATGAGGTCGGTTATCGTCGCGATATGCGAATCATTGCAGCACCAAATTAGAGTTAATATTAGGCAATTATTTCACAACGTTATACACTCAGAAAAATCGGAGAACTCAATGGTGGGTACGGCTCTGACTCGTAGGCTATTTGGCCGCTTCAATTTCTAGAGATTTTTAATTATTCTGGCCTTTTCAACGCCGTCTTTGCGCCTATTATCCATGTTTTGTATCTCTAATTTTTTTGTTCGCACATCTCTAACAACTGACTTTATTTTTTGTGGGGCTGCGAGAAAATAATAATAAATAAAACAGACCGGCCCACCGGGAATTCTCCCGGTACTCCCGATTAGCCAATCCGGGCCTGATGCGCTATCTACATATTAATCCTTATTCACTCTTTAGGGTAGATGTAGGAGCCATACTTTGTCATACCTTATTTATGTCATACCTTATTTTTATACATTTGTTCATTTAAATATCAGAATGTTGTTGTATTGTTAATTGTGTTTATTTCTCTGAGTGTGTGCCCTCTATAGGTGAGAGGGGAAAAGTTGTATAAAGTATAGGCCACCCCTGACAGGAACGGGGCGCTGGTGCAAGAGCATATGAGTCTTTTGACCGACGCGTCAGAATCATAGCATCAGCATCTCCCACAGTTGACAAGAAACAAGGATTAAAAATAGGAAACTTGTTTTTACCACTACAGTGGAGATGATCTTACCACAGTTTCTCTAGTTTACAGAGAGGATTCGTCAGTGCAGCAGAGAACAGTTTCACTCCTGAATCTCCTAGTTTATTCCCAGACAGATCCAGTATTCTCATGTGTGAGGGGTTTGATCTCAGAGCTGAAGCCAGAGCAGCACAACCTTCATCTGTGACACCACATTTCTCCAACCTGTAGAGAACAATGACACACTTCACTCTCTTAGATCAAAACAGAATTTTTTCTCTTAATTGTGTTTATAATTTGTGCAATATCTCTCCTTTTAAACAATGAATTCAATATATCAGTGAGTTTTCTAAGAGACTGTTATTCTAAGATATTATGTCTCTATGTGAGAGTGAAAGTGTCAGAGAATGGAGAGAGGACCCAAATGCAAGAGGTGCAGGTTAACAGGTTAAATTTTTCAGTCACAAAAGAAATTAGGCAGTCTGCCGTTCAATAAGGAAAATAAGGGCTTGATCGTGGATGACGAACCGGTGAAGAAATTAGAAAGAAACAGTCTGGATACTCAGGAATTGTCCTCAGTAGTGATATTACATATGACACTGAAGCTTCAAAGCATGTATCGAGTTTGCAGCGCAATTTCTCATAAAGCTTCGTGCCGGAGTGCATATTGTTTTCAGAGAATCCTCCCTTTCTTTCCAGTCACGTGAATGCTTCACTTTGTGTGTCGTAATGTTTGAACCCGGATCACTACTCTACAGGTTTTTGGAAGTTTAAGTCCATTTACTATTTTTTTTATATAAATAAGCCTATGTTACATGATCATATATTCTGCCATATAAACAGCATAGAAACCATAAAATAATCAGACCACCATTTGCATCAAACAACTCTGTAGGTATTTTTATAATTAGTATTAACATAGTTGTTACATTTAATTTATTGCCACACTTTAATATGTGAATTATATTATCAGAAAACTGAACATTTAGCATTGGCAGGCATTTATTTGAGCTTAATAGATAAAACAACGGTGTTGCACACTCTGGGTTTATGGCTGCCACAAGATGGAGCTGTTTTTGACATTCGTGATGCTTCAAATCTTTTCCCGAAACAATCAGGGGAAAGCCTCAGTGCTTTATGAGGCTTCATTTGCCCATCCCTAGACAGCAGACAGAGGATGACGAGCGAACAGCCCCAGTCGATGCCCACAGCACCACAGATAGAGACTGGACGGACAGCAGGGTAATACAACAGTGATTGTATAGCAGGTGTGCATTAAGAACATTTATTTTGTGATTTCACTTGACATGATCATTTTTGGGTTTTCCTCGTTCTTTCCGTCGCCTTGCTGATTTGGGGTGGTGACGCACTTTGCTTCTTGCCAGTCTGCATGAGCATTCATAGCGGTAGGTCACGCAAGTTTACGTGCTGATTTAAGAAGGTTGAATTTCTTGTAACTGATTGTTTTATACTTGAGTAATTGTGACTTTAAGTCCCTTTGTAATGGACACGTATGTTTTATTAATTATTTTATTTCTTTAAGTTAATTTTATTCTTTATCATTCACAATGTGTCGTGCATTGCTGCCGCACACTGCTTTAAGTGCTGCACGAGTCCTCATCATTTGTTTGTTATTTCAGGCTATTTCAGATTAAATAAAAGAGGATTGAAGGGACGAATTTCAGCCTTCACCTATCAAGAGAGATCAGAACAAAGGAGTAGCAGGTGCAATCTCAATCCGCGAGCACGCTGATTACGAATACAAACAGGTGGATAGGGTGCAGGAACAAAGCAGGTGAGAGAGAGGGAGAGAGAGAAAAAAAGAGGAGAAATACAAATATCATGACAGAAAGATTATATAAAACTGATATACTGGAATACATTTAATAAATCTGTATTTTCCTAAAATATAAATGTATTAACAGTTAAATTAAATTAAAATATATTTATAAAAAAGTCTAAATATAAATGTTTATATACATACATTAAAAATGCATATATTTAAAAAATAAATTTCTCACACAAATATCATAAAAATGGTTAAGTAGATCACAAATCAGGTCAGATAGGTGGAGAGTTTAAAAGCTGAAGTGTGACACTCATATTATTTGTTAAACCATTAACTTATATTGTTTAAGTAAGAAATGTTATAATGTTTTAACAGTGATGCTTTTTCTCAGTGTTACTTACACAGCTGATCTAGTTGCTGTAACCACAGGCAGCAGCTTCTGAAGAACTTCATCTCCAGTGTATTGTGTGACACTAATTGAAAATAAAAAATAAATAAGTTAATTATTAATGTTAATATTAATGTTAATAATAATAATTAATATCATAAGTAAATAATACATTACATACCTTACTAAATACCCTCAAATAGTTTTTAAATTAAACACTGCTTTATAAAGGTGATGAAAAAGTTTAGTGTCTATAACTGTAGCAGCTACTAATCGTATTTAGCCAAGACAGATTTGTTTTTTTCTTTATCTTGTCAATGTTGCTGTGACAGGTCTATTAGTCTGCATTTACACGACAACATCATTTTGACATATCAGATTTTTTTGTCCTGTCCGTTTCTATTGTTATCAACAAAGCGACATTTAACTTCTGAATTGGGGGGGGGGGGGGGGGGGGGTGCCTTCATCCCCGAATACATTATTTGTGTCTTACATTTCATAATTAACTCAGATAAACTCAGCGCCGACTCGTTTTACATCAGTTATTTTACATGAATTGGAATGTGTGCAAAGGATTGTGGGAGATTGAAGAACATGAAGGATACACTTGATGCATCCTTCAAAATGAGCTGAATTAAAGACACAAGATGAAGTCTGTCTTCAACAGATCCTTCACACTGAGACGGCCTTCAGAGGCGCTTGATGACGTGCAGTCGAGATATGCAGCCTTACTAGGACACAGCCACGGTTTGAGGAACACCCACAAATTATGTAAATGATCCCAGAAATCAGTCTGTGCCCGTGATCTAAACACCTCTGATCTCTGAGTTTCTCTTTGTTAGTAATGTTTTAGACTGTAATGATTGTACTCAGTGATACTTACTGATCATTTCTGTATCCAATTAATCTGTTCAGGTTAAACTCCTGCAGTGTCTCCCCTGAGGACAACAACACAAACACTAAAGCTGACCACTGAGACGGGGAGAATTTCACATTACGTAATCCTCCACGTCTCATATGAGGTTCAGCTTCGTCCACTAGAGAAAGATCACCCAGTTCATTCAGACAGTGAAACAGATTGATGTATTTATCTGGAGAGGGATTCTCCCTGATCTTCTCTTTAATATAGTCGACTGTTTTCTCATTGTTGTGAGAGCTGTTTGCTGTCTGTGTCTTTAGTTCTTGTAAGAGACTCTGATTAGACTTCACTGACAGACCCAGAAGGAAACGAAGGAAAAGGTCCAGATGCCCATTTTTACTGTCTAAAGCCTCATCCACAGCTCTCTGGTGGAGATCAGATAGTGACACTGTGTCTCCATTAGTTGGATTGGTAATCTGGTCAAACACATTGATGTTATTGTTGATAAAGGAGAGATGCACATATAGAGCTGCTAGATGTTCCTGAATGCTCAGATGAACAAAGCAGAAGACTTTCCCCTGACACAAGCCTAACTCCTCTCTGAAGATCTGAGTGCACAATCCTGAGTAAACTGATGCTTCTGTCTGATCAATGCCACACTCGCTCAGGTCTTCCTCATAGAAGATCAGGTTGCCTTTCACAAGCTGCCGATACGCCAGTTTCCCCAGTTTGACAATCATGTCTTCATCTTTCACTTTCTTCTCATAGTCCTTCTCATGTTTGATGTTGATCTGAATGAGCAGGAAGTGTGTGTACATCTGAGTGAGAGTCTTGGGAATCTCTCCTGTCTCTGCTTCACTCAACATCTCCTCTAGAACAGTGGCTGAGATCCAGCAGAACACGGGGATGTGGCACATAATAAAGAGGCTCCTTGAGGACTTCAGGTGTGAGATGATCCTGTCGGCCAGACGCCGATCACTAATTCTCTTCCTGAAGTATTCCTCCTTTTGTGTGTCACTGAAGCCTCGTACCTCTGTCACTCGATGGACACACTCCGCGGGGACGAGATCCGCTGCTGCTGGTCTGGAGGTGATCCAGATGAGAGACGAGGGAAGCAGATTCCCCACAATGAGGTTCACCAGCAGCTCGTCCACTGAGGCGGATTCAGTCACATCACACAACCTCACATCGCTCTGGAAATCCAGAGGCAGACGACACTCATCCAGACCATCAAAGATGAACAACACTTTATAGTCATCACTGGATATTTCCATTTCTTTGGTTTCAGGGTAAAAGAGATGAAGAAGATCTGAAAGACTGAGTGTTTTGTCCTTCATCAAGTTGAGCTCTCTGAAAGGAAGTGGAAATATGAGCTGGACGTCCTGATTCTCTGTCCCTCCAGCCCAGTCCAGGATGAACTTCTGCACAGAGACTGTTTTTCCAATGCCAGCGACTCCCTTTGTCAGCACAGTTCTGATGGGTTTGTCTTGTCCAAGTAAAGGTCTAAAGATTTCACTGCATTTGATCGGTGTGTCCTCTGTTTCTGCTCTCCGGGACTGTGTCTCAATCTGTCTCACCTCATGCTCATTATTGATCTCTCCACATCCACTCTCTGTGATGTAGAGCTCTGTGTAGATCTCATTCAGGAGTGTTGGGTTTCCCTGCTTTGATATTCCCTCACACACACACTCAAACTTCTGTCTCAGATTTGATCTCAATGTGTTGAGGACTTCAGCAGGTTTAGAGTCATGGCTGTAAGTTTAAAATACCACATTATTACACAAGTTAGAGAAGTAAATTGTCATAAATGACAAAATTATTTGTTTGTTGTATTATGGGACACAGAAAATCATTAGGTTTCTGAAATGTTTTAATTAATCATGTGTTTAAGTGATGTGTGATGTGTGATGTGAATTGCAGCAACTAATATTCATCATCAACAACAAAAGTCCTGCATTTTACCTGTAACCAGGACACATGCTTCCATTAAAGTCTGGTGGTTGAATCTCAGGCTTGAACACAGTTGTGTTTTTAACTGGTCTGGATGGAAGATTTGACCTTAAATCAGAATGAAGAGTGTAAAGAATCAGACACACTGATAATGATGTAATTGTGTCATTAACTGAGCAACAGACCAACAGCTTTTACAGTGTGTGAATCTATTAACAATACAATACATAGAGTTTTACACAAGAGCACAATGATAATCATTAAAGGGTGTTCACCCAAAAATGAAAATTCAGTCAGTAATTACTCAGCCTCATGTTGTTCCAACCATGTAAGTCTTTCGTTCATCTTCGGATCACAAATTAAGATATTTTTGATGAAATCTGAAGGCAGTCTCACTCCTCCATAGGCTTTCAGAGGGACCCAAACTCGCCGGCCCAGAATAGTTATTAAAACATCGTTACAATAGTCCAAGTGACTACAGTGGCTCTGCATTAAGTTTATCATGCAACGACAATACTTTATGTGCGGAAAAACAACAAAAATAACGACTTTATTCCACTATTCATTTCCTTCTCTCTGTCTCTAGGTAGTTCACGTAGTGTTTAAGCGCAGCGCGTCTGTGTTGCACGTCACCACGTCTAGACTCACTAGACTTACTATGCCGACACAGGTCATGTGTGTGACGCGTGGTGACGTGCAACACAGACGCGCTGCACAAAAACACTACGTTAACTAACTCGAGGCCCAGAGAGAAGGAAATGAATAGTGGAATAAAGTCGTTATTTTTGTTGTTTTTCCGCACATAAAGTATTGTCGTTGCATGATAAACTTAATGCAGAGCCACTGTAGTCACTTGGACTATTGTAACGATGTTTTAATAACTATTCTGGGCCGGCGAGTTTGGATCCCTCTGAAGGCCTATGGAGGAGTGAGACTGCCTTCAGATTTCATCAAAAATATCTTAATTTGTGATCCGAAGATGAACGAAAGACTTACATTGGAACAACATGAGGGTGAGTAATTACTGACTGAATTTTTTGATTTTTGGGTGAACTAACCCTTTAATAGACGGAAACTTGCAGGATTTTAAGAATTATTCTATTCAAATCCAGATCATTAAACTGGTGTATATTAATAATAATTTCATTAAAAAAATCTTTTACAGAAATCTTCTGTCTTAGGAAAGACCAGGGACTGTTGTTACACTTTTAAATTAACGTCAGTAACTCAGTGGGGTTTTGCAAAACCTTTGCAAAACCTTAATCAAAGTTTCAAACTTTGATTAAAATTATTTTGAGAAATTAACTTACTGGTTTGCATATGGTAAGCTTGATTCAGAAAATGTAAGTGACTGAGAAAAACGGTAATATTAGGAATTATTAAATTCAAACAAACAAATTGAAAACAACTATAGAATTATAGAATGATTCAACTCATGGTGAACATCAACCACGATCACATGACTCTTTTCAAAGGCACAATGGAGGACGAAGACTCAACCAACTTAAGAGACAAATGTTTGCTGACCTTTAAAGATAAACCACCTTTATGGAAGTAAAATCATGACAAATGTTTTTGAAACAAAAAAGCATGTTGAATTACACTACTTGAAAAAATATGCATTGCATTAACCCTGCTTGGATTTTACTGCATTGTATTTTTAGGGCTTGCATTTTTATGGGCTGAAATTCAACATGGTTGTATATTTACGCTGTGAATATTTCAATTCAAAACATTTTACACACATTTTCATTATTCAAATTTCAATAATCCATATTCACCTTTCAGATTTCACTTCCAAAATATTAATTCTGTTTAAAAATAAACAGTCCATTTTATTTATTTCATTCGGTCCATTTGACTTTGCTTCCACAAATTCAGTGGTTCAAATTCGACAGAAAATTCGACATTTGACATCCGGGAACGGCAGGAATATCCGTAGATTGCCGATTGATAATCTCCATAGCTGTTAGTCGCCCTCACCAACAGGTGGTGCAAGTGCAGCTGTTGACCTCTATGCTGTTGACGAAGAAGACTAGAGCAACGGGTAGAGAGACTCATACATTTATAAATACGGATTTACAGAAATGGAGCAAGCGGTCAGTATTTGTGATGATTATCAGGGCCAGTAATAGCTATACGTTATATGGAAAAGCTAATAAAGACACAAAAACTGTGTTTACATTTAAGTCTTCACAGTTAGTTTTGTACATGAAAGCAGCTTTCTCTACCATGATTATAATGTTATTCCCCAATGCGGATGTACACATAAAACGTTAAATCTGAGGCAGTAGATATTTCTCTCGGTTGTTTAGTTGCAGCTGTGCTGCAGAACTGGGGATTCCCTCAATACATCATTCTCCAGGATTCCCCTACTGTTGGACTCTTAATGCTTAATGGACTAATACAGTGATATAAAAGACCAAACTCGCACCTTATTGGGGATGTAGGCTATACTAGATATAGGAACAGGCAAGCTGACTCAGAATATGAACATAACGCGCAAAGTTTCACGCTGAGCGATTCCCAGTGAAATACTAGCATAATTTAAATAGCATAATTTAAATAGCACAATTTTCTGTCGAAATCGAACCACTGAATTAGTGGAAGAGATTTTGTAAAGCGAAATAAAATGGACCGAAAATTGCCTGTCGAATATTATAGGTTGTATTTTTAAACAGAATTCATATTTTGGAAGTGAATTCTGAAAGATGAACATGGATTATTGAATTTTTAATAATGGAAATGTGTGTGAAATGTTTTGAATTGAAATATTCACAGCTTAAATAAGCCTTCAACAAATCTGAACCAGCGGTTAGAAAAATCCACAAAATTTTACACCTACTCCATTTACAAAGACATCCAGTCATGGTTGAAAAATAGTTCCAAAATAATAGTTGGATGGACGTCTTTGACGTTATCTGTTCTGTGTTACATATTTGTATAGATTTATGCCGTCCTACCGCAACTATTTTTGGCCAGGGACACGACATTGCCGCCAGAGCAATGTTTGCTGGGATTATATAAAGTTGGAAAAATTCTCAGCTTACATTTACTTGATGTCATTGTCATTGCTAGTATTAGACTGACTGACTGACTGACTGACTGCTAGTATTAGACTGACTGACTGACTTGATAAATGTTTCAAAAATGTCATACTATAAGCACTTTTATAGAAATGAAAGGGGAGAGCGGGGCACAACCTAACACTTTTTGACTTTCTCAGTTTGTGTAAATCCACTTGGGGTTCAGAGTATTTATTTTTACCACATTAATTTTACACCTCTAGTACAATCATGTGGTTTCGTTTTATTAATACTGTCATGCTTCCTGTCTTGTGTTCCCCTTGTCTTGTGTGGACTTTTGTTATTTCCTGTTCTGTGCCATGTTTTGGAGTCCTTTGTAGTTTTCCTTGTTTATTAGTCTCCCCAGGTGTTTCTGATTAGCCATGCCCCATTGTTTTCTTGTTTAGCTTGTTAGTCTCTGTATTTAAACCCTGTGTCTTAGTTCAGTCTTGATTTCGACTCTGTAATGTTGTTTGTTCTGTTCCTGAATCCTGTTCCCAAGTCTAATAAAGCTGCTGCACGTGGATCCTGCTATCTCCTTTGAGTCAACCCTGCATCGTTACAAATACAGTGTATAATTTTTTTTCATAATTTAGCCCAAAAGAATGGAAGTGAAATGTGACAACATGCCCCATAGGTGGGGCACATTGTAACACGACCAAATGACAGATTAAAATGTTATCTGATCTATAAAATAAATAAAAACAAGACAAACTAAAATATTTTGTTATTATTAACTTTTTCATATAAAAGAATGGCATTTTTTAATAATAAAAAATAAACAGATTTTTGAGTTTGAGAAAAAACACACTGCAAACACACTATACAGCATAGTTCAAAACTTAATAATTTCTGAACATTTACTCTCAGTCTTTATTCAGCTTTTTCTCGTGGTTTCTCAATAGATTTAAAAAAACGTGTTAATCTAAATTATTTCGCTAACATCATAGAGTATCATAGTTCTAATAGGGGCTCATTGTAATGCAGTGTTACAATGCCTGTGCAACTGGGATTTACACCCGGACAGTGTCTTCTGCTGGTTAGATCAAAACTGCTAAATAACATATTGGAGATACATTTGTCTCATTTTATATAAACACTAAAAACTGAAATGGAAAATCAACTTCAGTAAGAAATTTACTTTTGCTATGGTTAAATATTCAGCGATATCTTCCAACGATTTTTTTTTATTTCTGCGCTTTTTGTCTCTATATAGTGTTGATATGGCAACTAGTAAATAAACTAAGGGTGCGTCTCAATCAGCTCAGTAGTCAGGGCAGTGACGGCACTGATCAGGGTGTCGGCCATTTTAAGGGCTGTTTCAATCGCAAAATCCTTCTAGGGCACTGAAACCTTCGCTTGCAAAAAAGTGCAAGCATGTGTGAAAGTATTTAAAACAAGTGTGTTACAACAAGCCCTGCGTTAGGTTGTGCCCCGCTCACCCATATACCTGAGATCAGACGGTGTGTTTCCACTCTTAAACTGTTTTGGCGGATCCATAGAGCGGTTACTCTTCATAGACACACAGCTGGACTCTGGGTTTGAGCTTTTCTGCTGGATTGAACTGGAACAGAGAACACATTCAGTTGAATACTTTAGTTTACTGTGTTTCTGTAAATGTTTATATGATCTGTGTGTGTGTGTGTGTGTGTGTGTGTGTGTGTGTGTGCTCTTGTTTTTGTGATTTATGAGGACACAAATCTGTATAATGACATGTGTATTACACTCGTATTACAACTTAAATGTGATTTATGAGGACATTGCATGAGTCCTTATAATTCAAATAGCTTAAAAAACATAAAAACTATGTTTTATTAAAAATGTGTGTATCGCAATTTTATTGTTATCTATGAGTGACGTAATATCCATTTCAAGTGGACGCGTGGAAGCGACGTCAGACTGAACGAACTGAAAAGCCGTCGCGCTGCTCATATGCTGAGAGAGAGATACGACAGTAGAGCTGCACGATTCATCTTTACAATACTGTGATCTCCATTCAAACACCCACACAATCTTCTTCAAATTCGTCTGTCTATTAAACCTTTGACAAAATCATATCACAACATTTTAAATCAGATTTAAAGAGTTGTTATAAAACGGCTTATTAGAAGTACTGGGATACAATTTTAAAGTTCAAATATAAGCACAGATGTCTATGGTAGCGATCAAAATAGAGTAAATCAGCTTTTGATAGAAACAATCGAGCAAATCGAGATTCTTATCGCAATACATCACAATACATATCAAATCGTCACCCAAGTATCGTGATAATATTGAATCGGGAGATAGGTGCATCGTCCCAGCCCTAGTGTGTGTGTGTGTGTGTGTGTGTGTCTGTGTGTGTGTGTGTGTGTTTAAATTTTTTCTGTGTGTGTGTGTGTGTGTGTGTGTGTTATTTTATATTTTTCTGTGATGTAACACAATATTTAAAATTGCTTGTTGAAATTACCTGCATACTGGAGGGAAATCTCCATCTTTGGATCCTTGTGAATCAGCCATGGTGAAGCTGCAGGTGAATCTGATGAGTTTGATCTCCTCCACTGACTGAAAAAAAACCATCAACCAGACACTATTTAGCTGAACATATCTGGAATCTGGGAGAAAAAGGATCATGTGACTGTATTAACTCAAGCTCAGAGAATCACACACATCACCAGAAACCTTGAAGTGAAAGAAACCCTTTATTAAAGATTTCATATCAAACAATCACGTACAATGTCCTCCAGAGATTCATATGAGGAAGTCACACATGAACACTCACCTTGATCAAACTTTTACGACAGATCTCAAATCCTCCAGCTTTAACATCATTAATTTACAAATTCCTGCGTAAACATTTCTATTAAAACACTTTGATGCTCTGTTTTTCCGTATCGTATTGGTATTTTACCTGCTTGAAATGTCGACAGGTGTTACTTTCACTTTAGTAGACTGTCAATGGAGGTACATTTTTATATGTAACTTTTTTTTGTTCAAAATTCATTAAATGTATATAATGAGCGTGGACATCATGAATCCATCTTCCAACCGGTGTTGTTGTCGTATCCTGAATCACGGTAAGCCTATAATATTTATATTCTGACTATTTTAAACCGCTCTGGAGTAGCACAGTACCTGCGTGACTCGCCATAGACATAAACAGAGAGAAGTAGATCCGGCTACAATGCTCTTCCCCAAGACGCAGCATTTTGTTTATTAACCGCTAAAGCGCCAAAAGTTACATAGTTTAATGCCTTTAAAAATATTAGCTTAATCACTTAATATTTCATGAAAGTACTTACTATTTTGACGTTGGTTCCTTGTTAATGTATCATGTTTTCTTCTTCACGGCACAGTCTGGAAAACACCTTTAGTTGAACTGAACTTTGTGTTCAGAAAAGAGTATGTAGTCTAACAGGTTTTTCTGGATTCGGCACATGATCTACTCTGACTGGAGAGAAAAAATAAACCACAGAACAGCACCATCAGTCCCTGAAAAACATGAATCCTGCGGGAAAATTCTTATTCATGTTCTCAAATCAAAACATACATTTACTCTATAAAATACAGGGTAAGATTAAGTGAGATACCCTTGAGTAAGATACCAAAATACCAAACAAACCTCAAAAAGACAAATGTTAATACAATTTCAAGAAGTCCAAATAGCAGCAACTTTCTTCATAATGTGCACTTTACTGTGCAATACATCGAGGTGAAAATCTGTCTCTGTCACGATACACACACAGGAAAAGGTACAATCCAAAAGCAGTACAAGACACAACCTTTACACAACCACGTCCAAGTGATCTGTTTACTTAGTCTGCGCAAGCGCCGGAATGCTCCGGAAGTGATCTCTCGCGCGTGTACGTCACTCATTTACGTATTGTATTTTTTTTTACATCGGTTTAAACATCCCGGATAAGCGCAAACTAGTACCATTTCTATTAGCCGTCCTACAATCTCTGTTCTGTGCAGGTTCTGGTGTAAACAATGAGTGACGTACACGCGCGAGAGAGATCACTTCCGGCGCTCTACGGAGCTTGCAGAGACTAAGTAAACAGATCAGTTGGACGTGGTTGTGTAAAAGAGATAAAAACGATATAAATACTGTTCATTTTATCACACAAACCGCTTGTTTCGTGTCTTAGGCCATCAATGTGCACTTACGATGGGGATTTTTTTAATTTGGACTTTTCTCTGCATGCTTTTGGAGACAGACCTATAGACCTGCATTATATGACTGACAGACAAGAACGGTTTGACCTAAAAATATCAAAATTGAAACTACTGCGGAGACAAAGACACCGACATCTTGGATGCACTTCAGGTAAGATAAAACACACCAACATTTAATTTCAAAGTGAACTATCCCTTTAATGAAAAATAGTTCACATAATGAATTGATTAATGCATATAATTGTTATTTAATCATTAACTTGTTTTAAGTAATATTAACAACCTATTAATATTATTTTTAAAATGCATTTTTTGTTAACCAATTGTTTTGGAAGCAGACTCAAGAGATGTATATGAAGTTAACAAGAGTTTGACAACACAGAGTGGAGACAGAATGCAGGATAGTGAGATGAACAGTGATACTCTGGAGAACAGAGTGCAGGCGATGAGTGGAGTGGGTCTTCTTACAGGTGTGGAGACTGATCGTAGGTTAGACGGATGGCTGGAACGTAGAACACTGAAGACAGAGAAGAGAAGAGACGCTGTTGTTAACATGATTAGCTTGTTTCTAGCATGTTGCTAACACGATTTGCATATTGCTAGCATGATTAGCATGTTGTTAGCATTGCAAAATCCATCTTTGAGATTATCCCAACAATGACTGAAGCCAAAAGAAAAACATTTTACATTCATTAAATACATTTTATAATATAGTTTATTAACAAAAACATACTATCAAATGTTAACTTTTTAAAGTCTGCAAACATAACACATTTGGCCAAAAAATAAAGACAGCTTACTAAAATAAATAAAAAACTAAAAGTTGAGACAAGGTAAACAAGAATAAATGTGCAAAATGTAAACATAACAAAACTATTGTAAACATAATTTGTAACGCCATGTCTTTAAGAGGTAGAGCAAACTTGAAAGATCTAAACAAACAAAACTATACAACTTCAAGCAAATTTGTAACACTATTACATCATTTGTTGCCAGAAACACTAGTCAGTGTCTTTAAGAGTTATAGAGTAAATGTACAAAATGTCAACATAATAGAACTATGCAACAACTTCTGTGGCCATAATGTGTTCTGGAAGATCAGATGTAGACACACACTGAGTGGAGGACTTGATGAAAAGCTTCTGCAGTTCGGCTGGTGTAGCAGCATCATCTCCTTCGCCTCCTCCAGTGCAGTGCATGATGGGAACGCAGGAGGAGCTTGTGATGTCTGACATTCATCCAGCATCTGAGCCACGGCTCTGGGTTTCACAAACTCAACCTCGTCATCTTTGATGGAGCGTGTCTTGAAACGAGGATCAACTAGGGATGCTACTGTGTGTTCAGAAGGTCATCAGTGGCAGCATGGTCATATTTCTCATTCAAAGAGCTGATGACAGGAGCCTTGATGGTCTTGGTGAGCTCTGAGTCTTCAGCTTCTGGTTTCAAGACCTCCTCATTGAAGAGCTGCAGTTTAGGTTTCAGGAACGACACACTCACACGTTCTTCATCAGAAAGGCCACCAGTGAAGTCAATGTTACAAAAAAGAGCAATAAGGATTATAAAACACGTTGACTATCACGGACCAACAAAACAATTGTTTAGTAATTTAAATGCTTTAAAATTTGTTGATTTAGTTAATTTCTATACTGTACAGACAATGTATAAGGTCTATAATAATTTGCTTCCAAACTGTATCCAGAGGCTGTTTGAAATAAGAGAAAGTCAGTATAAACTAAGAGGAATGCATATGTTTAAAAAAATAAGGGCAAGAACTAATATAAAAAATAGATGCATATCTGTCAAAGGGGTTAATCTATGGAACAATTTGCACAATGATTTAAAATTGTGTAATTCACTTAGTAAATTCAAGAAAATGTTTAAAAATAAGGTGGCAAATAATTATTTAATTCAATGTGTATGAAAATATTTTTTCCCCCTTATGTACATATTATACTAGTATCTGAAATGTGTATTTTGATGTTTCTCTTTTTTTTTTTTTTTTCTTTTTTCTTTTCTCTTGTCTTGTATTAATTAATACCTGTGGAAAAAGTGACGCTCATTTGATTGATAATTATGTATAAAGGGTAGGCTTAATAAGCAGAGGCTTTAGCCTACACCTTTTTCGGTTATTATGTATAGCTTTATTTTTTATGAGTGATTATCTGTGAGGACTGAAATAAAATCTTATGTTATGTTATGTTATGTTATGTTATGTTAAGTCAGCAAGTTATGTTATGAGTTACAGCCTTGCAAACAGACTCCAGCACATCAATGTCCTGCCATGAGGAGCAAGTGCCTTGTTTTATAATTAGCTGATGAACTTTAGCAATGGCCTTCTCCTGCTCGAGCACTAGTGCTTTCATTGCACAGCGAGACCCTGAACTGGTGGAGGTTCTGTGATCGACCTGTGCTTCGGCAGCTTGAGCTCCTCTTGAGCGGCTGCTAGTTCTCCTTTCTTATCCATGTGAAGGAAAAAACACTGACCACTTTTTTTGCACACACTCATGGCTCTCTGGATTCTCTGGTCTCTCATATGGCGCTTTTCCACTGCATGGTACGGCTCGGCACGGCTCACTTCAGCTCGGCTCGGCGCGGCACGGTTTGGCTTGCTTCGCTTTTCCACTGCGTGGTAAGTCTCGGCTCGGCACTGCATGGCCCGGTTCGCTTTGCTTTTCCACTGCAGTTAGTACTGCTTCAAAGTGGGTGGGATTATAGACTGATTGTTGTAGTTTATCCGCTCATCGGCAAACAATGAGAGGAACGTCTGCACTTCGTCCACTGACCACGATTCAGCCATTTCTTTTTTGTGTGTTTGACTTTACTTTATTATCTGTTCAGGTTTACTGGACAGAAATTAATCTTTGACACTGGCTCAGACAACATTCTACAACCACATTACACACCGCATAATAAAACACATGAGACATACATAATTAATACATACATGATTAAATTAAATTGGTAACACTTTACAATAAGGTTCATTTATTAAACATTATTTAATGTATTAACTAACATGAACAATACATTTGTTACAGTATTTATGAATCTTTGTTAATGTTAGTTAATATGAATAAAGCTGTTCATTGTTTGTTCATGTTAGTTCACAGTGCATTAACTCATGTTAACAAGATTTTAATAAAGTATTAGTAAATGTCGAAATTAACATTAATAAAGATGAATAAATGCTGTATAAGTGCAGTTCATTATTAGTTAACGTTAACTAATGTAGTTAACTAATGTTAACTAATGAACCTTATTGTAAAGTGTTACCATTAAATTAATACAATATGTGCACATTCACACACCTATAGAAAGTGCCTCAATTTAGAATTTGATTTAAACAGTCAACGCCAATGGAACAAATGATCTTTTATAATTGTTCTTTTTGGCATACGGTATACGTAGCCTACGTCCTAAAGAAAGGACCTCAAAGCAGGAGTGGAGGGGATGAGTCTGGTCTGAATATACTGCTAACTTCTTTTCTCCATAAAATCTGAAAACAGCTCTTGCAATGTACTCTGTTTTTGCTGATGATCTTATTCACTTCGTTAATTACTCATATTAATTTATTCTACTGTTTCATTGTTAAATTTCCATACCATGAAACAATATTAGAAGTTAAAATACTTTCAATCATCGATCTATAAACAATAGTTAAGATCCTCCTTTCGATGTCAACATTTCTTAGCTTCCTGAGTAGACTTAATCGCTGTCTTGTTTTCTTATGTATATGGTCCTCATTTTCCTGGAATGAAAGTTTATCATCATTGATTGTACCTAGATATTTAAAATTTGGGACTTGCTCTATCTTCTTTACACCTTTTATAATAACTTCTTCGTATGGGAGACCAACTGTATCTTTCCTATTTTGATTCCCACAGCATAATTCCTGTGTCTTCTCAATATTCAACCGTGATGACTGTTGTCAAACCATTGTACAAGACTTTCAATACACTCAAAATAGGTGGAACAGTTCTTGTATGTTTGGCAAGAAATTAAAACCAGATCATCTGCGTATTTAATCATTTCATTTCATTTAATTTAATTATTTATTTGTATAGCACATTTAAAAACAACCCATGGTTGACCAAAGTGCTGAACAGCATAATCGAAACAAAGATAATACAGTAAAATAAAATTGCAAAAACAGATAATGCAATTTACAAGCAATATATTGAGAAAAAAGAAAAAAAGAAAGACAGTTAAGATTTAAGAGAGCGCGTTAAGTATCCACATTAAGAAAATGGTTTTTAAGCTTCAGTTTAAAAGAGACAAATGACGATGCTGTTCTGATTGATGATGGTAGGCTATTCCATAATTTGGGGCCTCAATAATCAAGGTGAGATCATCCCTGTTACACTGAAGCTCGTTAGTATAAACAGAGAATAGCAAAGGGGATAATACACATCCCTGCACTAACCCAGAACTTAAGACTATGCAATCAGATTTTGGACATTTTTATTTAAAAAAAATTCGTCAAACAAGTAGTTTAAAAACAGGTGCTACAGCGGTGGCTGTTACCGGCTATTTAAATCTAGCGGGTTTGGTGTCTATAGTGTCGTGCAAATACAATGACGCTGGTAGTGATGTTTCTGTCTGACCAATCAGTGCAGTGTTTTCACGTCACATTTTGGTATCAGTACGGTACGCTTGGAACCTCAACAGTGGTTGTACCATTTAAAGCGAGCCGAGGTGAGCTGAAGCAAGCCGTACCGTACCGAAAAGCGACACAAAGTGAGCCGTACCGAGCCAAACCGTACCATGCAGTGGAAAAGCGCCAATACTTTCCTCTGATGATGAAGAAAACAGAATATAGGCACATGTTTGCTAACTTATAAGATTATTATTATAAAATAACTTCAAGTATTTTGTGATGATAAATTACAATGTTATGACATTTTAGACATAATGAGAATCTACATTTAAACCACACTGGGCTTTCACACTGGGCTCGTTTGCTGTGGTCCGAGCGCGAGCACGATTGTTCCCGGCGCCCCACGCAGCGTTGGTCTGGTTTCACACTCAACTTGATTCTATCGAACCCTGGTGCGTTTGCGTGCATATTACGTAATCCCAAACGTGCACGGCGCATGGTAGAAAAGAGAAAGCGAGTCAATATATTGTGTTTTTTATTAAATCGGTGTTATTATGCGCAGCTGAGTGAACAACACAAGTTTGCTGTGTGTGTCCTTACGAAAATTAACCATGGTTTTTTTGTAGTTACTATGGTTTTTTTTGTAGTAACCATGATTTAACTATGGTTTTTGTAGTAAAACCATAGTAACTAGTAAATGAACCACAGTTTTACTACAATAACCGTGGTTTAACCATGGTTGTTTTGTAGTAACCATGGTTTTTTTGTAGTAACCATGGTTTGTTTTGTAGTAACCATGGTTTGTTTTGTAGTAACCATGGTTTAACTATGGTTTTTGTAGTAACTACAAAATGAACCATGGTTTTACTACAATAACCTTGGTTTAGACATGGTTTTTGTGGTAAAACCATAGTAACGATAAAATGAACCATGGTTTTTGTAGTAAAGCCATAGTAACAACAAAATTAACCATGGTTTTACCATAGTAAAAACCATGGTTAATTTTGTTAAAATTCACTCTCAGAAAAAAAGGTACACAATGGTGCAAATAATGTTCCTCAAAGAACAGTTTTGTACCTTTTCAAAAAAAAAAGATGAATTTTATTAACATTCACTCTCAGAAAAAAAGGTACACAATGGTGCAAATAATGTTCCTCAAATAACAGTTTTGTACCTTTAAAAAAAAAAACATGGTTAATTTAGTTAAAATTCACTCTCGGAAAAAAAAAGGTAGGCTACACTGAAGTGAAGGTACATAATTCATAGGGACATAATATTGTTCTCACATCAAGGGTACAGTGATAGGCAATTACTGTTTCATTCATGATTGGTTGCTGTGTTGAGTATTTGGCATAGCAACAAGACGCTGATTGGTCGAAATCACTTCAGCTATAGAATTTTCCGAGCTGACAGCGGGAAGCAGGCTACACGAGTCACGACTGCAGCGGTCCAAGCAGGGTTTATTTTAAATATCAAACTTGAAGAAGACCAAATTTAAAGGTGAGTTCTGATAATTTATGTTTATATTTAGTTCACAAGTCGAAAATATAAATGTTTCAGCCACTTAACGTTAATTTAGCGAATTAAATTAGCTTTGCATCAAATGCTTTTTAGCCATTTGACTTGTATACACTTTTTAATATTTTTAATGCAGTTATTGACTAGTATAGTCATCGCGTATACATAATATGGCGTTTGTTCTCCTTTGTCCACCATAACTGTTAACTGTTAGCTTTGCTATTAGGTATAGCAAGCAACAGCTGCTGCATTTTCAAATAGACCGGAGAGCGGGAAGCCGAGCACGAGCACCGCCATGGCGTCGCCCTCTTTATCCAGAAGAACTTTGGAGCTTGGACTCGAATTACAAGACAAAGAGAAGATTCAAAGGTGGGTTTTATGTTTAACCAAATACAAAAAAAGTAAAAAGCGTTTTATATAGCCACTCAACATGACATTAGCGAGTGTAAATAGCGTAATTAACGTTAGGTAACTTACGAATCCAGTGATATTAGCCAAATATATTTTAAAGCTATTGAATTTCTGTGTCATAAGTAACGTACACATTTAATACGTAATTATTGAAAACGAATGCCTAACCAGAGCCAACAGTGCCAAAGTGCCATGTACTTTACATTAGTCCATAATACTGTTTGCAGTTGTTGAAGAACGTGATTGAACGCCAACAGTGCACTGTTCTCTGTGTTTAAATGAATGCGATTAACGTTAACGTTACCTGATTCTGCCCTAAGTCATATACATGTCATTAATTTGATCAGAAAACTTTGTTGAAACTCAGCAAATGTGTCTTTGATTTTTAGATCATGAAGATGATGGGGGTAAACTGTCTCACTGATCACACATCTGAAAGTCTGACTGCATCCTCAGCTGTGAGTCAAGTAAGTTAGCATCAGTACTATTTTTGCTATCAGTACAATCAGTTATTTGAGGTTCTTACTCTTATGATATTAGTTTTTCTGATGAGGTTGAATTTTTAGTCCTAAGAGTTTATTTGCCATAAAGACAGAGTGATGTAAATCTTGATAAAGCACAGTAAAACTGCACTTCAAATGAAATCTGAAAGATTTCTGTCACCTAATTATATTCACATAAAACTCTGACATTTATAAAGTATATAAATGTAACTTGCACAATGGCAATGTATTTCTGTATTTTCATTTACATTTTCCATACTATATGCGCAACATCTGGAGCAATAATAATAATAAATCAATAATATAATAATTTGCATTACTACACTATAGCTTTAACATATAATTGAAACATACATCTGAACATTTTTATAAGTTTTTAAAAATTACATAAAAAATATGTTGCAGAAATTAGATGTTTAACATGTTCAAGCAAAATGATAATTAAGTTACTTTTCCTAGTTGCTTTTACACTCAAAGTTAAGGCGCTTGATGCAATGATTGCATTTTCAAATCCACATTGAATTTTGCTACGTTCATCGCGGGTATTTAATAAAAATGTAATCGTAAGTGTCTTAACTGTGAGTGTAAATGCAATTAAGAAAAAAAAGCATTTAAATTATCATTTTGCTACTATTTTAGCTTGAACATGTTAAAGGCATAATTCACCCCAAAAATGAAAATTCTTTCATTAATATTCACCCTCATGTCGTTCCAAACCTAAAAGACTTTCGTTCATCTTTGGAACACAAATGAAGATCTTAATAATGAAATATGAGAGCTTTCTGATCCCCCATAGACAGCTAAGCAACTACTACTTTAACACTTTAAAAAGTTCATAAAGTGATTTTAAAACTAATCCATATGAATTGAATGGTTTCGTCTAAATTTTGTGAAGACATGATTGCTTCCTTTATGATGAACAGGTTGAATTTAGACTTTTATTCACATAAATATTAATACATTCACACATCAGTTACGGTAAACGGAAGCTCAAGCATGTTCGCTTGACATGCGAGCGCAAATGAGGTTCACTCTCGTGTGTTGCGCAGCACGTTTGAGGAAGAGGTTTGTTCTCACTTGTCAAGCATGTTCGGTTGAGCTTCTGTTTATGTTCGCTGATCATTGTTTAAATGTGAAGAAAAGACTAAATTAAAAATCTGTTCATCATATAAAGCGATCGTGTCTCTTCAGAAATTAACTAAACTGCTCTATTCAAATGGATTGGTCTTACTATCTCTTTATGAACTTTTAAAAGCGTTAAAGTGGTAGTTGCTGAGCTGTCTATGGGGGGTCAGAAAGCTCTCTGATTTAATTAAAAAGATCTTCAATGAATATGAACGAAAGTCTTACAGGTTTGTAACGACATGAGGGTGAGTAATTAATGACAGTTTTCATTTTTGGGTGAACTAACCCTTTAAACATCTCTAATCATTTTTGTAATACATTTTCGTTTTAATTTTACAACTTATAATTTTTTTTAAATGTATGTTTAAATTATATGTTAAAACAAGTGTAGGAAATGGCTAATTTAATTATATTATTGAATTTGAATTGTCACTTTGCCCTAAACATTGCATAGTATGGAAAATTTTAATTTAAATAATACATTGCCATTTTACATATTACATTTCAAATAGTCTTTTGCTACCTGTATGCTACCATTCTAAAGAGATTGTAAAATAATTTAAATCAAGCAGTTTAGTCAACATTTTTCTGTAGAGATACAATCGTTTTATATGATGAACAGATTTAATTTAGGCTTTTATTCACATATACATCAATTCGCACATCAGTTGTTGTGGTAAACGGAAGCTCAAGCGTGTTTGCTTGACGTGTAAACTGAGGAGGTTCACTCTCGTATGTTTCACAGCTCGTTTGAGTTCAGCAAGAACCAATGAGGTTTGTTCTCGCTTGTCAAAGCAAGTGCGGTCGAGCTTCTATTTGGGCAATGTTTACATGTGAATAAAATCCTACATTCAATCTTATATTAATTCAATTATTTAAAGCGGTATAGTCTCTTAATTCAAATGGATTAGTTTTACAATCTCTATGAACTTTTTGAAGCGTCAGAGTGGTAGTTGCATAGCTGTCAATGGAGGGACAGAAAACTCTCCCATATCATTAAAAGATCTTCATTTGTGTTCAAAAGATGAACTAAAGTCTTACACGTTTAAACTACATGAGGGTGAGTAATTAATAACAGAATTTCCATTTGTGGGTGTACTAACCCTGTATTAACCTAATTTAAATTCTGAAAGTATCAAAAATATTGTCCATGTGACTTGTTTATCTTATTTTTTAGTGAACATCTTGC
The DNA here is from genome assembly GCA_033366665.1 of Phoxinus dragarum. Taxonomy (NCBI): domain Eukaryota; kingdom Metazoa; phylum Chordata; class Actinopteri; order Cypriniformes; family Leuciscidae; genus Phoxinus; species Phoxinus dragarum. The sequence goes on from JARPMJ010004663.1 coordinate 43,437, forward strand.
CTTTCACCGTACAGTAGCCCTAGCTCTACTTTGCACATTGAAGAGTGCATGATAAATCCTGTTCACAATGGCCATGCTTAAATTGCTAAAGTGATTATATTTGTGTAAACACAATTTCTCAAACATGGGAACAAGTGTCTCATAGAAGTGCAAAGTATGGAGGATTTGCACTGTAAAACAGGGCTGCAGCTAACATTTTACTTTTCTGGGTACTTTATATGAAGCTTTAAGTGAATCATTTAAAAATGCTTTTTTTTTTTTTGTGAAACTGTTTTTTCTTCTGAATTTCAGTTCTTCCAGAAAATGGACGTGTGCATGCTGTGGTTGATTTAAGGTGTTTCCAGGATTCCTTAAAGGTATAGTTCAGCTAAAAATGAAAACTCTGTCATTAATTATTCACCCTCATGCCCAAACCCGGAAGACCTTCATTTATCTTCGGAACACAAATGAAGATATTTTTGATGAACTCCAAGAGCTTTCTGTTCCTCCATTGGGAGCCTTCGCAACTAATAAATTCAAGCCACAGAAAGGTAGTAACGACACCATTAAAGTAATCCATGTGACTCCAGTAGTTTAACCTCAATTTTATAAAGCGATGCAAGTGCTTTGTTTTGCGCAAAAAACAACAATATCATTTACCTCTATGTACAAATTAATATTATCTAAAGCACATTCACGGAACAACTTCCGTTGTTGAGTCAACACAATCCACAGTGCTCCTCCTACTGGATTGCAGGTCAGTATTTTCCTAAATAAAATGGTAAAAAAAAATTTTTTGAAAAAAAAGCACCTGCATCGCTTCATAAAATTGGTTAAACCACTGCAGTCACATGGATTACTTCAATGATGTCTTTCCTATCGTTCTGGGCCATGAATGGGTTGGTTGCATTGCTCCCAATGGAGGGACAGAAAGCCCTCAGAATTCAAAGCCCTCTTCATTTGTGTTCCGAAGGTGAACCGAAGTGGGAGAGGGAGTGCGCTGTGATTGGCTGGTGTGAGAACCTGGCAGATCTATAACCAATACAAATTGAATTTGAATCCAAAATCTTCTTCTGTATTGTTAATATATTTTGACATCCACACAGAATTGTGGATAAATTACAAAAATGTAATTTCTAATTATAATCTTCTTTAATACAGACAAGAGAGAGTGTGAAACCATCAGCTGTTTGCCAGGTAAATAGTGAAGTCGTAGTGAATACCATTAATAAACATATAATGATTAAATGGTATGTACTGTATATCTCAATTTGTTTTCTTTTAAAATCTTTTGTGTGTGTGTGTGTGTGTGTGTCCAGCCTGCCAAAAAAGACCTGTCCTATCTATACCAACATGAAAAAAAGAATTCTTGGACTGGAAGAAAGTGAGTTCTATTGGCAATTCGAGTGTATTAGTGTTAAGTACATTTACAAACCAATTAATCTTTGTCTAACAAATGTCAGTATAACTCCCCAAATAAAATATGGTAAACATTAAAGGGATAAATAACTTACCAAAAAATATTTGATATCGATCATCTACTCTCATGTTTTTTCAGACCTTTATGACTCTGTGGAACATAGGGCTGGATGATATGGGCAAAATTTATATCACAATATATTTATTCATTTCGGTCGATACGATATAATTCCGATATCGATATGAACAATATAAAAGCCTCAGAAAAAACTGCCAAGAACGCCCACAATTAATGTCTGTAGGCCTACCTACAAACTTCTGAAAAAAATTCTCTGAAACCTATAAAACTTATGATAATTATATATTAATAAATTATTGTTAATATTTTATTTGTATTTAGCCTTCATACAAGAAATGTAAAATCACTGTCAAATAAACATAAGTTAATAAGCTATAGGCTAACATTGATTATATTATTCTTATAGATTGAAAAAAGTGCTTCAGCCAGGATAAAGAATATGAAGAGTTGCTGCAGAAAAAAAAAAAAAGTGAGCTACAACAAACATGTTGCTGAGGGACATTGAGTGTTGATGACGCACTGAATTAATTTTGATTGATGAATCTGAATGTAGTGTTTACATGAACGCTAAACGTGATCGGATTGTTGTGCGTGTTTATGTCACAAGCTTCATATCAGAATAGATTTTTTTTGACATGCACACTGCACAGATATAGTTTCCAGCTGTTTGCACATAACTCCATTCCCGAATCCACCATTTTTGTCCGACAAAGCAGTCAGGAGAGTTAACTTAGTAGATTAACATGGGAGGATTTGAACTTGAGAAGCGGAGTGTACTGACGTCTTTCCGCGGTTAAAACAACATTCCTTCTGATGTTCATTAATCATACCTGCAAACTCAGAAGGTCTGAAAAGGGTTTTCTAAAAGGTTTTCCTTTCCTAAAGTAGAACACGGCCTTCTTTTCAATGAATGATATATGCATTCTTTATAACTACTTGCATACATCATTCTTTATTCTTTCAAGCAGACATATTTAAATTAATTCAATATAATTAATCCTTATTAAAGCTATTAATATTAAAGCTAATGCTTTTCGTTTATATTGATCAATATTAGGACACAGACCGCATTAGGTTTATTACCTAATCATTATTTTCATGAACAACATTTTTCAGACGAAAACGAAACGATAAAGTAAATTATAAAAACTAGTTTTGAATGACAAAAATCTATTGTCATTTTCGTCAACGAATAAAAACTAGACGAATATGTATAGTGGCCAATAACAGTTGAGTATTCCAGCTTGTGTGTTAATGTGGTGTGTGTTCTTCTCATTTTAGCTCCTGCGTTCATTTGGGCTGAAGGTCGAGACAGAACCAAACCAAAGCTGGACTGTAATCTACTGGCCATATGACAGACTTCACACTGACAACTACCGGCATGGATGCTGCATCACATGGTTTTCAACAAGAACTTTTTCACCTAGAATTTAAAGTGTGGAGTATTCATCACGAGGAGACTCAATGTCTTCATCTCTTGTGAGTGGATATCATTTAAAACATTCTTGAAAGAACTGCTCATTTCTTCTGAATTTATAGTATTTATCGTTCTTGTGAAGTAATATTGTTGTAATTGTGTTAATGTATATACAGTATACATTGCAAACATGCTTGTGTTGGACACGTGTTCACAGGTTATAGACATTTTAGAGGAGGTAGATGCTGTGTATTTAAAGGTGCTCTAAGTCATGTTTATTTGTACAAGATGTTATTTTTGTATCTAAATCATTATTGCAGTGGAACAAATTGCTATTTATTTATTTGTAAATTAGAAACTGAATTTTTAACCATTGCACAGCACCACTTTATCACCAATCATTTTTTATAACTTTGTAGTTTATTGTTTTGTCACATGTGAGAACAAATGCAAGTTTATATTTTCTTTCAGATTATGTAATTTTTGTAATAAAGTCTGTATCATTGAATTCATCTGTATCATCTTCTTTCTGTTGTTATTTTGTAGATGTTTGTTGTGACAGAATGGATTAAATGTAATTTCAAGATAATTTAGTAAAACTGCAGTTTTACTATAGTATTACTACAATATAACTGTAGTAAAACCATGGTATCAAAACCATGGTTTTTAAAAAATACCAGTTACTACAGTCATGGTTTGGTTACTATAATTTTACTGTAGTAAAACCATGGTATCAAAACCATGGTTTTTAAAAACCATGGTTCGCACCAAAATACCACGAAATACTACAGTCATAGTTAACTACAGTTTTACTGTAGTAAAACCATGGTTAATTTTCGTAAGGATGTGTCGTATAAGGTGGCCTTCTGCTGCAAACGGACTCTTTTGAGGAGACAGTGGATTTCCATATTTGTTGTCCTGATTCCACGCGCTATGCGCGAATATACTGCAGGCTCACTCTCACTCGTATCCAAGGTAATCGTAATCATCAACACTATCATCCCTTACATGTGTTTTATCTAACTAAATACATCATAATCAGCTAAAACATATGCGCAGGTTACTTTACTTCGTGAACAAGTGCGCACCCAAGTCCGTGTTGCTTCCACATTCACGCGAACCGCGGCTCGGTTCGGGAGCAAACAAATTCAGAGCGCCTCCTCCAGGTAGTCTCTGGTTCAATATCCCAGTGCGGGAGCCGGGAGCCAGAGCGGGAGCCAGAGCGCCTGACATCAAAGCAAATTTAAAAGTGCTGGCTAATGCTAAACGTAAATTCTCTAAGATTATTATTCAGGTCGGCACTAATGATGTTCGACTTTTTTTTTTTCTTTTCTTTTTTTAAGCAACACCACCATTTTTTTTCATATTAAACTATGTTATTCCCTTAACCAAGTATGGTGACACAAAATAAAACGTGGCGCTTTTCTAAGCGGGTAAAATGGATAACTATAATGTATGGTGGAATAGCACTGGGAGCACTTAGTAACACCTCTCCCTCTCATTTCCATCAATGTGATGATATTCCGCCATACATTATAGTTATCCATTTTTACCCGCTTAGAAAAGCACCACGTTTTATTTTGTGTCACCATACTTGGTCGTGTAACTACTCGTGTAACTATATTTAAATTGGGAAAACGTGGAGGTGTTTGTTAGCTTCTAACTTCATCTCTGTTTGGATCCCTAATGAATGAACTGGGCTAAGCTAAGTGCTATCAAAGTGTCGCCGCGCGCCAGAGCGATTGAGACGAGAGAGGTATGTATCAACTCGTCTTAGTTAAGGGAATAACAGTTTAATTTGAAAAAACGGTGGAGTATCCCTTTAAGCTTTTTTTTTTAGATCCACTGCACATGGATCATGTTTGCTTTAAAGTTGAAGAGAATGAGTGAAATTAAATATGCCTTGGCTTTTAGATTATTACATTATATATTTAGAATAGTTTATCATAGAATATATTTATCATTCTCTGAGAGTGTACAAAATAATAATGGACATAAATTTAGTTATACGGACATTATAAATTCATTGACAAGTGATTATGTCCCAGTGCACTGATATATTTCATGAAAGTACTTACTATTTTAAGTTTACTATTTTATTTATATTAAGTGAGATCCCCCTGGAGTAAGATGTTTTTTTAATGTAAAAAAAAAAAAAAAAAAGACAAATATTTATACAATTCCAAGAAGTCCAAATAGCAGCAAACAGAATAAATAAACAACATAAACCTAAAGAAACCTAAAGAACAAAAAAAGAAATTAAATCCATAAATAAAATATTAAAAAGGGGGTTATCATCAATAAATACCTTCAGAAGATTCCATAATGTAAGGGCTTTTTTTGTTACATATGAAATTGCCTCTTCCATTTCCCAGGATACACCAGGAGCAATCTTGGCCAGCAAGGTAATCACCTCCTGTCTGATGTTCTTGTTCTGTTTCTCTGGCGAGCTTTTGATGCGTAAATTCCATCGCCTTTTGTAGAGATCCAATTCTCTGACCTCAGCTCTTTATTTTCTTTTTTCAGATCAGAAAGTTCCAGTTCCGATCCAGGTGCCTTCTGCTTGTGCTTGCTGCTTTTTGAAGTTTGCACGGAGATGATAACGTTTTTAAAAACAATTTAACTCTTTGCGTCTTAGAATCTATTTCAAGATTTGTGTTCTCGTGCCACCGGTCGCTGTTGTTGTGCGACTGAGCAGGCCGGAGCGCAATGGGGGTTTTCTGTTAGAACGGTGTCGTGTTAGCGGCCCCTAAGTTAATAACTAATGATCTGTGCGACGGAAGTGAATCAATCAAAATAACTTTAGCTGGACAATAACTTTATTCTAGAGCTGCTGTAAAGCCTAAACACTCTCTGTTACTTTAATTTCCCATTATCAACGTAAAGCTGCTTTGGAACAATGTACATTGTTAAAAGCACTGTATAAATGAAGGTGACTTGACTTGACTTCTTTTAATTCAGAATGTGTCTCCCAACTGAAACTTTCATAGAGTCAGAGTTGCTCGAAGTATAACTTGCGCATGTAAAGGTTGTTTTTTGTGCCTTTTTTCAGCCAGTGTGAAACCACACAGACCTTCACAAAGAGTTGCATTATGATCAGCTCAACAGTTCACTTGAGCTAAAAGCAACAAGATCACACTTCAGCTGTTATTCGTCAGAAAACACACACACACACACACATTATTAGTGTTATAAAAAGCAACTTCAACCTCCTCGTCTGTTTGTTTGAAGAAGCGTTGTCATCTGACTGAAAGTCAATTACTTTCTGATCACAATTTTCAGGTACGTTTATGGGTTAAAGTACAAGGTCAAGGTCATTATGCAAATCTATGCACATATTCCTATGGAAGTAATACAAAAGTAGTATTTGTGAAGCTCTGTTGTGTTTCTTGTTTTTCAGCATCTGTTCTTCACTAGATTATCTGAGGGATTTGACTGAATAAAGATGCTGCTGATCATTGAAGCTCTCCTCATTTTAGCTGCTCTAGGACAGGTAAGCTTGTGTTCTAGTATTAATATTAGACATGAATACTGATGATGTGATGATTATGATTCCTGTTTCTGCAGGATCACAGAGCTGCTGGTGCGGGACTAAAACTGGATATGGCACTGGATTCAGTTGATGACTATTATTACGGCTGTAGAATAAAAATGGCAAAAAAGGTGGAGCAAGAATATCTACAGAAGGAACGTGGTAACTCTGAATTTAAGAATGCTTGGGAAGAAGGTAAAAGGAATGCATTAAATGACAATACCTTGAAATTTCAGAACTCAATTGCCATTTATGTGTACACTAACACAGAAAAATATAGCATATATTCTAAATTTAATAATGACGCTCGATATGGAAGACAAAAATATGCAGCCAGGACATACGAATGGTATTCACTTCAGTTTCTATTAACAGAAGCGATTGAGATTCTGAGGAAAAAACAAAATAAATGCTTTAATACCTTTCGTGGTACAAAAGCTCGGATGTAATGGGTTTACTTTTCCAAGCATTCGTTTCGGCTCATTTACATCCTCCTCTCTTAATCGTAACTTAGCAAAGCGTTTTGGAAGTAAATCTTGTTTTGAAATCTACACTTGTTTAGGTGCTGTTGTGACTGAATATTCTAGGCTTCCTTATGAGAAAGAAGTGCTGATTCCTCCTTATGAAATGTTTAAAGTCATTGATGTCAAGACAAGACCATTTCAGAAAGATCTCTGGTGTGAGACTGTATTCACTTTGGAAAGCTATGGAACAAGAAGTGAGCTGAACTGTGCTCTATTCAAGAACCAACCAAGACCATAGTAAAGTACTATGGTGCGCGCTGAACAAAGTGCTTTGAATTTCTGGTGTGAGACGGTATTACTTTGAAAAGCTCTGGAAAAAAATAAGTGATCTGAATAATACCGTAAACAAAGTGCTTTGAATTTCTGAATATCTAAATATTGAATATCTGAATAATACCGTGGCATCCAACAGTGGAAAACAAGTTGCTTTCTTGAACACTGTTGTAATTTTAACATTATTTTTGTTTTATTATGTTTTGTGTTAACATGTAGATACTGTATGTTTCTTGTTGTTATTGTTGTTATACTGATCGTGTGTTTTATTGAATTACAGCATTTGTCTGATTGTACGATTAGTAGGTTCACAAGGTAAACATCAGAAAATACTTATGCTTTTTTTTTTTTTTTCAACTTCTGTCAACCAAATAAATCTTTCAAAGCATATTCTTTTCTCTCATAATTCTCTTTGATCAACAAAACATTTTGTATTTGCATGTTATGGTGGGAACATAAACCAGAGATCAAATGGGAGCTTTTACAGCTGGCAACTTTTGTCACGATCCGTGAATAAATGACGCCACCAGCTGGAGAAAGAGAAAAGCACACAATGAAAGAAATCAATGTAATATTTTAAAGCAGAAAGTGGATATTACTCAATGAGGCTGTTTTAGACTGACAAAATGATGTTTATTTGAGAATTATTTGACTGTCCAACTAGTTTATAGACAGAGTTTGTCATTCACCAGGTAACAGACACCAAATACAATCTGTATCAAATTCAGTGTAAAACTATGAGCTGAGAAATGATGAGAAAACGCCAGATAAAGGCGCTTCATTGTATAAAAACGTGGAAACCTGACGGTTATTCTCTCTCCGAGATCGCTATCAGATGTCCCTCGATCTCTTTTTCTGACAAAGTCCTGAAAGACACAGACAGATGTTCTCTATGAGGGTGTATTTGTGCCAAAAAGACTGCTTTCAACTGTATAAATTTACATTTATTCATTTAGCAGACGCCTTTATCAACTTACAAATGGGGTATACAATGACTAACGATACAATAATACGACTGTCAATGTCTGCAGTCACTGCGTACTTGTTAAAAAAATGTATCTGTCATTTTTGGACGGCTTTTTGCTAAAATTATGGCATTCTGTTTGTGCCAAAAATGTGGAGACTGCCATTTTCCCCATCATCTTTCTAAAACAAATGAATATTATGACAAAACACGAGGATGAAACTAAAGAACTCACTAGATTCATTCACACTTATAGAACAGAAAGATAATATGAGCAGTCTTCATTGGATAAAAGCGTCTGCTAAATGCATAAATGAATGAAAATAAATGCATCACAAAGTTTTAGAAATCTCATTATTGAACAAATAATGTGTGTTTACCTGGATATCTGTTAAACGCATTACAGAACATAAACTTATAAAGCATAAAAACATGACACAAATAAAACAATAACAATAGACACACAAATTAATTGTACAAAGTAGTTCACATTTTTGGCACAAATGTAACGCCATATTTCTTCTTAAACTACATCATATGTTGTCTCTGAGAATGTTTGCTGTCAGACACTCATTCTTTCCCTCTCTGTACCTGAATTTAGGCTTTTCTTTGCTCACAACAGCCACTTCCAGCTCAGTGCTTTTGAAGTCCATGGAAAGCACAGAAGACAAACACGAGATCGCCATCTATAGGACAGGAGGCAAACATGAGAGTTACAATATTCAGTCACACACTGCTGACAAACAGTGAACATAACATTTTAGCATATTATATTAACATAAAGGACCTAGAAATAACTTTTTGCCACATCTGCAAATGGCCAGTGAGTTCAGAAAATGAAAATATTAATATTTTTTACCAGCCATGAAACTCTTTTAGCAAAAACAGGAAGTAATGACACCAGAATGTTTTGATACCAGTGAAAATTCACAATTCTCTATTCCAATTTCAATACCACAGCTAAAACTACTAGCCTAACTAATATAAATGTGTAACATTACTAAAGACAAATAAATTGTCAGTAATAAAATAAATTATTAAGCATTATATTAAGCAAAATCATAAATACAACTAACATTACAAAGATAAATAAACAGTGCTTTTCATGTATTTCAGACAGTAGTTTTCAGGTACAGAAATGTAATAAAGTAAGCAAATAACACTACATAGTCCTCACTGTATAAATCCTTATAAAAGTTATTCAGTTACGAGCAGTGAGTGATTTTTTCAATGTCTTTTGTTGTTTGATTAACATTAAAAACACAGACGGCAGCAGGAATATTAGGCTGCTGTCACTTTAAGAGCGAATGCACCAATCTAATATACTGATACTGACACACATGCGTTTCCTTCTCAGCGGTTTACGTTCACTTAAGACATAACCGACTGCTTAATAGGATACTCGCTTCATATTTGATGAAGTTTGCATCTACTACCATTTAAACAACTTCTTCTAAGCCAAAATTTAGAAAGCATATCCTCCTAGATTTTTAATTCTATAACTCCCAAACTCTGTTCTGACTCTGGTTGCTGTATCTTCTCTAACTGTTCCGACTTATGGTTTTCCTAAAAATGAAGATAAAAAATCATACAAAATCCCATTACCTTACATTGAGGGGGTCAAAACTTTAAAACAATAAGTCTAATAGAGTATTTAAGCTTCATCCACAACATATCTATCACTGGCAAAGCCTAGCAACTAGCTGGACATGCTACCAACATGTTAATATTAATAACATGCTAATTCATACCAGTAACATGCCAATTTATGTTAAGAACATGCCAATTCACGTAAAACATGCTAACAAACTTTTTACGATAGCAACATGCTAATTCATGTTAACAACATGCTAATTCATGTTAACAACATGCTAATTCATGTTAAACAACATGCTTTCACGCTACTAACATGCTGATTCATGCTAACAACATGCTAATTAATGCGAACAACACATTAAAACATGCTAACATGTAAAATCATGTTAGCAATGTAATACAACATGATAAGTTAATTCATGATAGCAGTGATGATAGAAGTGACAAATCACGTTAGAAGCTTTAAAACATGCTAACAAATGCTAAATCAATTTGATAACATGTTAAATCATGGTAGCAAAATGCTAATTCATGCTAGGAATGTGTTGAAACATGTTATCAATATGCTAATTCATGCTAGCAATGTGTTAAATCATGTTAACAATATGCTAATTCACGCTAGCAATGTGTTAAAAAGTGTTAACAACATGCTAATTCATGCTAGCAACATGTTAAATCATGTTAACATGTTAAAACATGCTAGCAATGTGCTAAAACTTGTTAACGACATGCTAATTCATGCTAGCAATGTGTTAAAAAGTGTTAACAACATGCTTATTCATGCTAGCAACATGTTAAATCATGTTAAAACATGCTAGCAATGTGTTAAAACATGTTAACAATATGCTAAATCATGCTAGCAACATGTTAAATCATGTTAACAACATGCTAAATCATGCTAGAAATGTGCTAAAACATGTTACTTCATGTTACTATCTCTCTTTCCTTCTCTTTCCACTTCACAAAATTTAAAGCTTATAAAACTTTCTCATTTTTATACAGCCTTTTCAAGCCAAAATCAAAGTTTGATTCTGAACTTTACTCATCTAGTTGATTCTGATGCTTTCCCCGTGAAGCTGTTGGGAATGATTCTGTCACCATGTTAGCGTGTCACACACCTCCACGGTCCTGTCGACCGTCAGCTCCGGCTGCTTCTTCAGCTTCTTCTCCAGGAAGCTGTTGGCCTCCGTGTGTTTGGTCCCGACGCTCGTGGCCCTGAACCCGCAGAAATACCCGGCCGGGTCGCACTTGTAGAGCACGGGTCCCCTCAGAGGGTCCATCGCGATCAGCATCATGCCTGAACACACACACAGCGTCACAAACCCTGCAGAAGCGAGCGATCATCGGATGTGCGGACGGGACACACTCACAGCAGCCGAGCGGCCTCATCTCTGCGTTCTGCGTGTAGACCTGCGAGAGGTCCGCCATACGCCGGCACAACATGTCCGCCGTGATCTCGTAACCGAACTTATATTTCCACTCGCCGGCCTCCACACGAGCACGGTGAACCTGAGAACGGCTGTCAGCTACACACACACACACACACACGTTTCCATTAAGCGTTTATTTGAGCAAATATCCACACAGTGGATTTATAGCAGAATGTGACTTTGTCTCGTATTTGATGAAGTTTGCATCATTGATTCTGGTATTTTCACTGTGAAGCTGCTTTGAAACGATCTGTGTTGTATAAAGCGCTGGAGAAATGAAGTGACTTGACATAATGTGATGCCAGTATAACATGTGAGAGGAGACACACACACACACACACACACACACACACACACACACCGTAATGTCCAGTCATGACGCATCCAATCCGTGAAGTGAGACGGAACATGTTTGTCATTGTCGACGCATCCAGGAGTGAGTCCTGCACACGAGAAACAGAGTCGGTTAAACACACACACACACACACACACACACACACACACACACACACACACACACACACACACACACGCTCTCTCTCTCATTCACTCACACACACTCTCTCTCTATCTCTCTCTCACACACACTCTCTCTCTCACACACACACACACACACACACACACAACTCTCTCTCTCTCTCTCTCACTCACTCACACACACACTCTCACTCACTCTCTCTCTCACACACACACACACACACACACTCTCTCTCTCTCTCACTCACTCTCACTCACTCTCTCGCTCTCTCACACTGTCACACACACACACACACACACACACACACACACACACACACACACTCTCTCTCACACACACACAAACACTCTCTCTCTCTCTCTCTCTCTCTCTCTCACACACATACACACTCTCTCTCTCTCTCACACACACACACTCTCTCTCTCTCTCTCTCTCTCTCTCACACACACACTCTCTTTTTCTCTCTTTCTCTCTCTCACACACACACACACACACACACACACACACACACACACACACTGAGCTCAGTGTAATTTAAGAGCATCACAGCATCTCTGCAGGTTTAGAAAGACTCAGAGACGCTTGAAGCTTGTCCAGGAGTAAACCACACTCGCAGACTCTCTCTCTCTCTCTCTCTCTCTCTCTCAGGTGTGTGTTTTTACCGCAACTTTCTTCTGTGTGACGACCACAGCACAGTCCGTCCCTCTGATGCCCACCGTGGTCAGGCCCGCTCTGAGTGATGGCTTTGAAGGCATATTCTGTCCAACACATTCAACACCACATGAACACAACATGCACTACACTGTAGTGTTCTCAGAAGCTAACGATATTGCAAAGTTATTAACAATCGTTATTCCATAACGTTAATAGAATGTTCGTTCAACGTTGTCTTTTACTAACGTTCCAAAACATTTATAAATCTATCATGGAACGTGTTTTCCTGAAACATTTTAGTTCTAACGTTTTACTTTTAACGTTTTAAATGTTACTACTTGACACCAACTTGACTCCAAGAGTGCCGAAAAAATAACATTATGGCTAAAATACACATGCATTCCGTACAATTATTAATGAATTAATCTGTTAACAAATTATCCAAAACGCTGCATTAGTGCAGTAAAAACGAGCTGAAAGCATCAATAATAGTTTGATACTTGATGAAAACCGGAGTAGTGGGTTATGAAATGGTGGAACTCTTACCGACTTGATACAATCGGCCCTCAGGTGAGAATATGGTGATGTGTCGATCAAATCCCGCGTTTGTGCCTCGAGACATCCTTATAAACACACTTTAGTGACTTTAGCAGCTCAATCCGTCAAAATTCACGATCATGCAGGTCGAATGTGTAGAGAAGTGCGTCGAGTTGAGAGTGAATAAGCGATTTAAGACTTTCACTTTCTCTTTCATTCAGTCGCGTCATTGAACTCGATGAGGAACAAATACACGCACACACACACACACACACCTGAGACCCACTCACTCACACACACACACACCAGAGAACAATTAGACAAACAAACAAACTAACTAAAACACTGATAAAAGTGTTTTATGACATCTCTTATTTAAATTAGGATTTAGCTATTTTAGACTGAATCTTGAAGAGTCGTTTAGGATTTGATTCAAACTGAACGATTCACTCACAGAATCGATGCCGTGGTTGCCATGGTGAAGGAGCTGTGGGCGGAGCTTGCAGTAGCGCTGTTTGGTGATGACTTCATGTTTTGACATCAACACTAAATACAGTTACACTGTGTAACTTACAGACTATATTGACATTCACCAAAGAAAGACTCTGAGGCAACTGTGCGTTCAGTCAACAGCTCTTTATTAAACCATATCAATTCAAATATTAAAGACACAGAACTATTCTTTTAACTGCATTGTGTTTATATGTTCTGCTACTCGTCGGTTACACTCAAAATTAGATTCATTCTGCGGTCAACGCTTCATGTTTTTATCAAACATACAGGACTTTAGCTCCTCTTTCTCTTATTGCTGGATTCTGTGGAAGCTTAAAAAAAATAATTGCGACTTTATACTTCACAATTCTGACTACGAATTTGTGAGAAAAATTTGTAAAATAAAAAGTTGCAATTACTGTTTTTAATTTTTTTTTATTCCGTGGCGGAAACACTTCCATAGGTTTCTTTCCTCTCAAATCAGCTAAATAATATAAATCACAACAATATACGTGTGTGGGCGGAGTCTGTGATCAGACCCTCTATCATTGGCTGCTTACAGAAAAAGTGCAACATGCAGGGAAAGAACACTGGCACTTTCTGTCCAACACACACATCTTACACACCTCACTGACTCGCTCACTCACTGATTCGCTCGCTCGCTCACTCACTCACTCACTCACTGACTCGCTCACTCACTGACTCGCTCATTCACTCACTGACTCGCTCACTCACTCACTCGCTCACTGACTCGCTCAATCACTGACTCGCTCAATCACTGACTCGCTCATTCACTGACTCGCTCATTCACTCACTGACTCACTCACTCACTGACTCATTCACTCACTCACTCACTCACTCACTCACTCACTCACTCACTCACTCACTCACTCACTCACTCACTCAATGACCCACTCACTCAATGACCCACTGACTCGCTCACTCACTCACTCACTGACTCGCTCACTCACTGACTCGCTCATTCACTCACTGACTCGCTCACTCACTCACTCGCTCACTGACTCGCTCAATCACTGACTCGCTCATTCACTCACTGACTCACTCACTCACTGACTCATTCACTCACTGACTCACTCACTCACTCACTCACTCACTCACTCACTCACTGACTCACTCACTCAATGACCCACTGACTCACTCACTCACTCGCTCACTCACTCAATGACCCACTCACTCACTGACTCACTCACTGACTCACTCACTCACTCACTCACTGACTCACTCACTGACTCACTCACTGACTCACTCACTGACTCAATCACTGAATCACTCACTGACTCACTCACTGACTCACTCACGATTGTTCTCTGCAATTTGTCTTATAAATCAAACACAGCTGTGATATCCTGAATATTACGTGATCAACAGGAAGTGGCTGGTGTTCTGTTCCCAGAACAGTCTCAGTGTGTCATAACAGTTTTCAGCCATGTTCACATCAGCGTATAAAACACAGCAGAATGTTTCAGAGATTAAATATATATATATATATATATAATATATATATACACAGTAACAGTCAAGAGCACAAATCACATTATTACTTCATCATATGTGCACATTTGTCTTATTATATAGTTAATTGTACCACTCACTGAAGTATTGCATTACAATATAGATATGAATGTTTAAATATTCAAATGACAAATATGAATATTCATGTGTGATGGTTTAGGGGCGTGGCTTGTGATGCGTGACCGGACTGAATAAGCACTAAACAGTGTCTCTTGGATCGAAGTATCGCTCGTCAAGTTGTGCGTTTTAGTTTGATTTCGTCTGATGGGAATTACATTTCTGAATGTCTGCAGTAAAATAGTGAAGCCTGACGAATGTACCGCCTCTATGAGGTTACATAAATTATGTGTTATTCAGAGTGTTTCATCTTATTATAATGACTGTGTGTGTGTGTGTGTGTGTGTTTAACCCCTGCGAAGTTCGTGTAGTTGCGCTGCAACTTTCCTCAACTCCGCTTCGATCTCCAGCAGCTCCTGAACGAGACAGAGAGTTCATGAGTTCAGCACACGTCACTTCATCCAGATCATCTATATGCATTTAATAAAAGATGACCAAATAAACTTTTAGTGGAAAAAACACAGAGGTTCTCATACGGGCCTCGAGACCTCAAAATGAGCAAGAGGTATTTTAATGATTATTACTGGTAATATATTAAAATAAGCAAATTCTAATCTAAACTAAAATGGTAAAAAAAAAAAAATCTATTAAGTTCTTGTATAATATAATAATAATAATAATAATAATAAATAAATAATAAATGACCGTATCACCTCCTCAATAACTTTGTTTTAAATGAAAGAAGATACCATTCTTGAAACTTTTAAAATCACAAAACTAATCATGGTTATTTTATATATAATACTTCCAGTTTCTGCTAATAATTTTTTTTTTTGAAAACAAGAAACTGCTATAATTACATCAGAAATAGCCTTCAAATCAATGTTATTTCAGTATCATTGAGACGCGTTTTCATTTTTATACTTTCTGTTTTCGTGTAAAGTTTTAGTAATTTTTATGGTGTATTTTTAATAGTTTTTTCATTTTTAAATTAAGTCTATATAGTGTTTATTAATTTGTGTTATTTTTCCACAAAAATATGAAGCTGTTTTTATCATTGAGAATAATCATAAATGAGCATCAGATCATCATATTATACTGATTTCTGAAGGATCATGTGACACTGACGACTGGAGTAATGATGCTGAAAATTCAGTTTTGATCACAGTAATAAATTACACTATACTATATATTTACATAGAACACAGATGTTTCAAATTACAATCATATTTCACAATTTGTACTGTATTTTCGATTTTAAAAAATGCAGCAGAAGAGACTTATTACTAAATAAAAATATTAATCTAAATAAGAAATATTAGTACTGTAATATTTCACTAACATTTAAGAACAATAATTTTATGTATGCCTGTCTTGATTTCTATGGCATTTGCTGTGAATAGAGTCGCTGAAAACACCGGCGTGTGAACGAGCACAGCGCATATACAGTATATATTCATTTAATCAGAGGTGGACAAAGTACACAACTTACTTATTTGAGTGAAAGTACAGATACTACTGGTCAAATATTACTCTGTTACAAGTAAAAGATGTAAAGACCAATTTTATCCATCCATCCATCCATCATCCATCCATCCATCCATCCATCCATCCATCCATCTTCTTCCGCTTATCCGGGGCCGGGTCGCGGGGGCAGCAGTCTAAGCAGAGATGCCCAGACTTCCCTTTCCCTAGCCACTTCCTCCAGCTCTTCCGGGGGGACACCGAGGCGTTCCCAGGCCAGCCGAGATACATAATCCCTCCAGCGTGTCCTAGGTCTTCCCCGGGGTCTCCTCCCGGTGGGATGCGCCCGGAAAACCTCCTCGGGAAGGCGTCCGGGAGGCATCCGGAGCCGATGCCCGAGCCACCTCAGCTGACCCCTCTCGATGTGGAGGAGCAGCGGCTCTACTCTGTGCTCCTCCCGAGTGACCGAGCTCCTCACCCTATCTCTAAGGGATCGCCCAGCCACCCTGCGGAGAAAGCTCATTCCGGCTGCCTGTATCCGGGATCTTGTCCTTTCGGTCATGACCCAAAGCTCATGACCATAGGTGAGAGTAGGAACGTAGATTGACCGGTAAATCGAGAGCTTCGCCTTGCGGCTCAGCTCTTTCTTCACCACGACAGACCGGTACATCGACCGCATTACTGCAGAAGCTGCACCGATCCGTCTGTCAATCTCCCGTTCCATCCTTCCCTCACTCGTGAACAAGACCCCAAGATACTTGAACTCCTCCACTTGAGGCAGGAACTCTCCACCAACCTGAAGTGGGCACGCCACCCTTCTACGACTGAGGACCATGGCCTCGGATTTGGAGGTGCTGATTCTCATCCCAGCCGCTTCACACTCGGCTGCAAACCGTCCCAGTGCATGCTGAAGGTCCTGGTCTGAAGGGGCCAACACGACAACATCATCTGCTAAGAGCAGAGACGAAATCGTGTGGTCCCCGAACCTGACACCCTCCGGCCCCTGCACCTAGAAATTCTGTCCATAACAATTATGAACAGAACCGGTGACAAAGGGCAGCCCTGCCGGAGTCCAACATGCACCGGGAACAAGTCTGACCTTACTGCCGGCAATGCGAACCAAGCTCCTTGACAGCCCTTAGCAAAGGGCCCCGGACCTCATTCTCCCAGAGCACCTCAACCCTCCAGCACCCTGGAGAGGGTATAGAGCTGGTCCAGTGTTTCACGACCAGGACGAAAACCGCACTTTTACTTAAGTAAAAGTACAGAAGTACTCGTTTTTAAAAGTACTTACATTTCAAAGGTAAAAAGTAAACGTCAATGCATTTTTTTGTTATTGTTGCATTGTTGTATGTAATACTCACAGTATCTTATGCATCTGAATCTACAACAGTCTGAATCTACAAAATCTACAACAGTCACCCATGGTGTTCCTCAGGGCTCAGTGCTGGGACCACTGCTTTTTATCATTTATATATTACCTCTAGGCAACATTCTCCGTTCCTTTGGGATTCATTTTCATTGTTACGCTGATGATACACAATTATATCTCTCCACAAAACCTAACACCTCTCTTCCCCCCTCCGCTCTCACCTCCTGTCTGCAAGCTATCAACAACTGGATGTCAATCAATCTTCTCAAACTAAATGGAAATAAAAGTGAGGTTCTCCTCATTGGTTCAAAGGCCACACTCTCCAAAAGTCAACCGTTTACTATGTCAGTTGATGGTTCTCCGATTCCCACCTCCTCCCAAGTCAAAAGTCTCGGTGTCATTCTAGACAGTACACTTTCCTTTGGCCCTCACATCAGCAATATCACTCGGACTTCTTACTTTCACCTCCGCAACATCTCTAGACTCCGCCCTTCCCTCTCCCAACACAGTACACAGGTCCTTGTTCATGCCCTGATCACATCCCACATTGACTACTGCAACGCCCCTCCTCATTGGCTCCACAAGTAAACTTCTCCATCGTCTCCAGTCCATTCAGAACTCGGCAGCTCGGATTATCACCTGCACCAGATCAACTGATCATATTACACCACTTCTTATTCAGCTCCACTGGCTTCCTGTTTCTCACCGGATTAATTACAAAATTCTGCTGCTTACCTTCAAAGCCCTCCATGACCTTGCACCCTCATACCTCTCAGACCTGCTTCTTCCCTATAATCCCTTCTCGAACACTTCGTTCCTCCACGGCTGAAATTTTAACTGTACCAACATTCAGACTTAGCACCATGGGGGCTAGAGCCTACAGCCGCTCTGCCCCACGTCTCTGGAACTCTCTCCCACTTCACATTCGCCAATTGGACTCTCTCCATCATTTCAAATCACAACTTAAAACACATCTCTTTAGATTAGCTTATCCTACATAAATTGTATCATTCCAATTCAACTTACTGGACTTATGGTTTTTAGCATCAAGATCGTACATATTCATTTGATTTTACTATTGATATTATTGTTGGGCTTGTCTTGTTTATTTTTTCTGTAAGGTGTCCTTGGGTGTCTTGAAAGGCGCCATCAAATAAAATGTATTATTATTATTATTATTATTATTTAATCTATGCCTGCCTACCCTCATATCAATATCACATTTATTTCTAGAACCACAGTTCCAGTGAGTAAGGGCACTCAATGACGTCCACAATGGTTTCGGACACCCACATGACAGTTCCCTCAAATAGCGCCCTGACGTCAACCAGACATTGAACCCGGTTCATTTTCAACTAAAAAATCCAACGCTTGTCCGACAATTTGTCTTCGTCAATTTGATATCGGGTTCTGACATCAATCCCCTGACTGACGTTACTACTCAAAGACCTCGACAGAAATGTAGTGGAGTAAAAAGTACGATATTTGTCTTTTCAAATGTAGTGAAGTTAAAGTAAAAAGTTTCCAGAAAAAAATATACTCAAGTAAAGTACAGATACTCAAAAAGTGTACCTTAACTACAGTACTCAGGTAAATGTACTTGTTACCGTCCACCTCTGCATTTAATTAACTCTGCCTTTGTGTTCTGAAAAGCCGTATTATGATTTTGGTTTTATTCGAGTGAATCGTGAATCTAGTGAAGCTGTGATAGACATCGGCAACAACAGAAACACACCTCGTCTTCATCCTCCTCCTCATGCTGTCGCTCCTCCTCTTCTCCCTCTCCGTCTCTCTCGAACTGTCGCGTGGCTTCATCGCTGGCGTTCTCCATCTCCCGCTTCTGCTCCTTCACCTTCGTCCCGGGACTCTCCTCCTCCTGCACGCGCTCCATCTTCCTCATCAGCTCCTGCAGCTCCTCCTGTTTCTCCTCCTTCTCCTTCTGTCTGCTCCAGCCGGCGGTGTCGTTCTTCTGCTCCGCCCGCAGCTGCTTCAGCTCCTTCTCCACCTTCTCTTTCTCCAGCATCAGCTCCAGCTCGTTCTTCCTCTCGTCCTGCTCGCTCTTGGTGCGCTTCTTCTCCAGCTGTTTCTCCTTCAGCTCCTTCAGCAGCTCCTCCAGCTCCTCGTCTTGTTTCCTCTGGATCTCCGTCGCCTTGATCTCCTCCTGCAGCAGCTCATCCAGGTCTCGCTCGTTCTTCGTCGCTCCCTCCTCATCTTCATCCTCATCATCCTCCTCCTCCTCCTCCCATGTGTCGTTGAGCTCATAATCATCTCTCTCGCGAGAGTATTTGCTCTCTCTATCTTTCTCTGCAGAAAAAACAGACACATGTATCAGATCACCGACTCACTCACACTCACTCACTGACTCACCGACTCACTCACTCACCGACTCACTCACTCACCGACTCACTCACTCACCGACTCACTGGCACAAACACACTCACTCACTCACTCACTCACTCACACAAACACACTCACTCACTCACTCACTCACTGACTCAATGACTCACTGGCACAAACACACTCACTCACAAACTCACTCACTGACTCACTCGCACAAACACACTCACTCACTGACTCAATGACTCACTGCACAAACACACTCACAAACTCACTCACTGACTCACTCCTCACTCACTGACTGACTCACTCACTCACTCACTCACTCCACTCACTCACCACTCACTGACTCACTCACTGACTCAATGACTCACTCACTCACTGACTCACTCACTCACTGACTCACTCACTGACTCACTCACTCACTCACTGACTCCACTCACTCACTCACTCACTCACTGACTCACTCACTCACTCACTCACTGACTCACTCGCACAAACACACTCACTCAATGACTCACTGGCACAAACACACTCACTCACTTACTCACTCACTCACTCGCACAAACAAACTCACTCACTGACTCACTCACTCACTCACTCACTCACTCACTGACCTCACTGACTCACTCACTCACTCACTGGCTCACTCCCTCACTGACTCAATCATTCACTCACTCACTGACTCAATCATTCACTCACTCACTCACTCACACACCGTTTTTCCACTGATGATTGATCAAGTTTTTAATGTTGTTTATGTGTCTATGTGGTGTTTTTAATCTGCTTTAACACAAACCATGTGTAAGTTCATAAGTGGACAGCATTGCTGAGTATTTTCTGCTTAAAACTGCAGTGAACCAAAGACAGTCTCAAAAACACGGTGTGAAATCGCTGGTGTTTCTGACGTCACACACTACCTTGTAACCAATCAGATCAACGTGTGATCGTCAACCAGTGGATCTCTGAGTGAGTGAGTGAGTGGAGGCGGGGCTCATTTGCATATTCATAGAATACCAAATGAGACAAGAGTTACATTCAAGCTATTTTAAGGCATTCAATTGTTTTCAAGGAAAAAACATTTAAATGTCATTTTGGTGATCAAAGACGAGTTTTAAGGGATAAAATGATCGACTACAGGGGGACTTTAAACGAGCAGAGGATAGTTGTGTTTTCTGACCGTGTTCTGCGAGCTCCTGTAATTCTCTCAGCAGACCCTCGTGTCTCTCATGAGCGTTCAGAGCATCGTCTGTGAACAAATCCAGCACAGAATCACTGAGTCAACGTTCTCCAATGATATTTAGTTCCGAAACGTTCTTCAAAAGATCTTCTTTAATGTTCAACAGTAGAAAGAAAGTCATTCAGGTTCGTAAGGAAGCTTGTTTCCGCCACGGCATAAAACTATTTAAAAGATAATTGCAACTTTTTATCTTGCAATTCTGACTTTATAACTTGCAATTGCAACAAAAAAAAGTAAAGAATTGTGAGAATAAAAGTTGAAATTAACATATTAATTTTTTTATTAGTGGCGGAAACAAGCTTCCATAAGTTTCAACACAGTTCTGTTATAAAAATTTTAAAAAATAGACAATTAAAACAAACATAACCTATTTTTTTAAAATGTTCGTATGGAAACTTATCCACGGAATAAAACTATTTAAAAGATACTTGCAACTTTTTATCTTGCAAATCTGACTTTTTTCACGGAATTGTGAGAAAAAAAGTAAAGAATTGCAAGAAAAAAAAGTCAAAATTGTGAGAATAAAAGTCACTATTAGCTTTTTAATTGTTTATTCAGTTGCAGAAAGAAGCTTCCATAATTTTGTTGTGTTGTAAAAAAAATGAAATACACAATTAAAACAAACTACTTCCAGACGAGATAAAATTTTTTATCTTGTGCATAACCTGTTTTTAAAATGTTCTGGATATTTAAGCCATGATATATTTGCGTCCATATATATCATAATGACCATAAACCAGCCTCATTCATAACTAACAAAAAATATATTCCAATAACGGTTTGCTAACGTTCTCATAAACTTATGAATGTTCTCTGTAAGTTCGAAATACAAAAACGTTATGCGAATGTTAAAGGAATTCCCTTATCATTCTTCAAACATTATGGGAACGTTACTTTTCAACGTTCTGAAATATTTTTTTATATATCTTCATTTTCATTTTTGTGCTTATGTTGTCATGGTTTCAGAACAGTAAATACCAGATAACTTGAACGAATTTTTCTATTAACGTTACTGGCATAACGTTTGTATAACTTATAAATAACCTTGCCCAAAACGTTCTGAGAACGTTCCCTGTTGGCTGGGATCTAGACCAACCAGTTGAACACATTCAGAGAACACACACTGACTAGTTATACACACCCGTCTTCTGTCGGTCACAGCCGTCACTCACCGGGTCGCAGTCAGCCGCGCGCTAGTGTAAACACAAACACACGCGTTAGTACACACACACACACACACACAGAAGAGAGGAACATGATGTCTCTGACCTGCTCGTCTGGCAGAGGGAGACATCTCACTGTATAGAGCAGAAATACAGAAAGAAACCATTAATCAAAACAATCATAACGGAATATCGAACTGGAAAAAAACTTTTGGTTCTGTGCAACGGGATGAATGTTGATATGTAGGCGTGGCTATCATAAATGGAGGCGTGGCTATCATAAATGGAGGCGGGTCTGAGCTGAAGGGGAGGGGTTTAAGTGGACTAAATTATTAAACATTACAAGGTCAAAACATAAATTGCTCATGATTAAACCCGATTCTTGTCACTTAACATTCATCAGGAATTCATAATGAAGAGGCTAATTAATATGACATGAATATTAATGTGTCCTCTTGTGTTTATTGGCTTATATTGCCCTCTGGTGACCATTGTTTCATTAACAAGTTAATCGTCGTCATTATAGCGTTTATTAAGAGTTCATCTTCAAGTAAAATATGTAAGACCAGTTCCACCATATATAATGCGTTTGTTAATCATAACTTAAAATTTGACTGTCATAATTTCAACTTTTTAAGTCAAAATTTCGCTTTTCCCCATCATAATTTCGATTTTTAAAATGACAGCATGTTAATTTCAAATTTATGTCATAAATATGTAGTATCCTATGTTATAATTCCGACATTTGAGTCAAACACTATTTAGCAATGATTTGTTTTTAAATGGCCATCTGTGTGATGCAGCCCTACATGAGCACGTGCGCGCGCCCGCGGCTCGTGTTACCTGCCGGGAGGGCAAATAATCCTGCAGATTACCGCAGAACAGCTATTCCTGTCTCACCTGATGAGCTCAAACCTGCCACTTCAACACTAATGAACTCAACTGCGGTGTTTTATGTAGAAATTCAACAGTAGCCTATAGGATATTATGTAACACGATTCGTCAGCTGTGAATTATAACGTTTACATCCAAAATATCACCTCAGATCTGCATCCAAACGATCCGTCACACCTACAGGAAATAAACGGAACCTTTTCAACAGTTTAATGTATATTTCTACTCACCTCCTGCATAGAGAACACACACCGCCGTCCAGAACGTCAAC
This sequence comes from Phoxinus dragarum, assembly GCA_033366665.1. Taxonomy (NCBI): domain Eukaryota; kingdom Metazoa; phylum Chordata; class Actinopteri; order Cypriniformes; family Leuciscidae; genus Phoxinus; species Phoxinus dragarum. The sequence goes on from JARPMJ010004663.1 coordinate 67,142, forward strand.
ACACGCATCATACCACACACACACGCACGGGCGCGCGCAGAGCAGAAGAGATGAAGGTGATGATGAAGATTAAAATGACTTGATCACGTCTGTTTGTGGTGTGTGTGTGTTTGTGGTGTGAGACTACAGGAAAATCCACCTGGAGGACATGGTGAGCTATGCGCGCTCCCGCTGCGTGCCAGCCAGCGCTCAGATAAAGCCCGTGCGCGTGTCCGTCTGCGCGCTCATGGCTGTTTGGAGAGATTATTTAGTTCTCAGCGAAGGGAAAAATTAATGTAAACTCAGACACACATACATACATACACACACACACACACACACTCTCTCTCTCTCTCTCTCTCTCTCTCAAAAACAGACACTCACTCACACACACACACATACATCGTACTGACTGAAAATACATATGTTAAATACAACATATGACCTAAATATTTCACCGCTGAAAGAAAGGAGTCACACAACACTTCAGTAATTGCAAAACATGAACAATTTATTACCATTCTGATGTCCATTCAGGTAAGAAGCATGACAAAGATATTAGAAGAATTGAAACCAAACAGAGCAACACACACAAGTCCCATCACTCCAGATGTCAGTAATAATAATAATAATAATATTAATAATAATAATAATATCTCATGCCAAGCGCCTTTCATGTGTCTGATCTCAAGTAGTTGCCCAGCAGACGGCCTGTACCGAGGCTCACAGTCGGAGGTCTCAGCGCATGACACACACACACACCACACACACACACACACACACACACACACACACACACACACACACACACAAAGAGACAGACACACAGACACTCTCTCACTCACACACACACACACTCACTCTCTCTCTCTCAGACACTCACTGACTCACTCAGTCAGTCACTGACTCACTCAGTCAGTCACTGACTCACTCAGTCACTGACTCACTCAGTCACTGACTCACTCAGTCACTGACTCACTCACCTCACTGACTCACTGACTCACTCACTCACTCACTCACTCACTCACTGACTCACTCACTGACTCACTCACTCACTGACTCACTCAGTCACTGACTCACTCACTCACTGACTCACTCAGTCACTGACTCACTCAGTCACTGACTCACTCACTCACTCAGTCACTCACTCACTCACTCACTGACTCACTCAGTCACTCACTCACTCACTGACTCACTCACTGACTGACTGACTCACTCACTGACTCACTCACTCACTGACTCACTCACTCACTCACTCACTCACTGACACACACACACACACCACACACACACACACACACACACACACCACACACACACACACACACACACACACACACACCACACACACACACACACACACCCACACACACAGGTAAAGCAGAGGACAGTCCCACATCTTTGGAATGATTCCCTCCATTAAAGCTTCTCCATGTTTCCAGCGTTCCCCTCAGGGTTCCTGACCCCGCATGACTGAACACAGTCGACCGAGACCGAGAGCTGAAGGATGAGCAGCACCAGGCTGTTCACGACACACACACACACACACACAACATCAGACACACACACACACGAGACGGCGGACTCCTACATCGGTTCGGTCTCCATCAGGAAACACTCTCATCCACATTCTCAATCTGCCTCTCCGCTCGTGTGCTGATGAACATGACTGAGGGAGAAACACGGATATATCCAAAGCACTTGCATAGTGTGATGAGATCCTGAGTGAAACTCAGACAGATGAACACGACACACACACTTCCTGTCTCAACAGGAAACAGATCTGTCTGATGCGCTGCCCAGCCGAACGGGTCTGGGTCACACCCACCACAAACACTCATATTTATCACTCTCACCACGGTTATAATGAAAACATCTCAGGACCAATTTTTAAAATTAAAATCAGCATAAATTATGTTGTATATTAATCGTACTTGAGTTATATCATTTTTTTGGCTCTACAGTATTTGGGAAATGTGCTTGAATGTCATGAAAATGTATATATATATAAATAAAATGAAAGAAATAATTAAAATAATATATAACAAATATTTTCCACAAAGTGTATATATATATATATATATACTTTGTGAAAAATATGATTTTCAAAAATATGATTTTCAAAATAGGATTTTCATGAATTAATATTAATATTATTAAAATAGTATTTTGTAAAAATATTTCTTGCATTTTTTTATATATATTAAATAAGAAATTATATAGAAATGTATGAAATTTTACATATATATAAATGTGAAAAAGTTCATATATTTCTAATATAATTTTTTATTTCATATATATAAAAAAAAGACATTTTTTATAATACAAGATATTTTTTCACAAAGTATATATATATATTATAAAATATATATTTATATCAATATACATTATAGACTATATACTTTGTGAAAAATATTTTTTATATTTTGTAATGTATAATAATATAAATAATATTTTTTGGCATATATATATATATGCCAAAAAAAATATTTTAGATTAGTATTATATTTTAGTACAAAGAAAAAAAAAAAATTTATGTGAAAAATATGTATGTTCTTGATTTTGTGATGACGTGACCTGGACGCGTTCTAGACCGGCTTCATCAGACCCGACACACACACACACACACACGGCAGTGACGCGACAGACCGAGTCATCACAGAAATGAAACAAACAAGCGTGTTTTCAGTCAATACAGTTTTACTAGATATAGAGCAGCTGAGAGACGTATAAAACAGACACCGAGAGCAGAAACACACACACACACACACACACACACACCGCTCTGATGCTCCATAAGGCTGAATGGGGTTTTCACAGACGGTACCATTCAAAAGAGAAACACGCCACAAATGAATCAACAGAAACCTGCCGTTTAGAAGCACCATTGCGATTGGTCGAATCTCTGAAGCGGCCTCTCGTGGCGAGGGGGAAATCAAGATGAAATGGAATCTGATTGGTGGGTTTTGCATCAGTCAGTACGAGGCGGAGTCTGTCATTGGTGGACGTCCCTGTCAGTCACGGAGAGAGGGGGGGGCGGAGCCACGCGGTCAGCGAATGACGAGCACAGCTCGATCTCTCGAAGCGACGGCTCCCACAATCCCCCTCTCGCTCGCGTCTTCACTTCATAGCACTGCGTATAAAATCATTTGGATCATAAAGTCTCTCGGTTCATATTGTGATTTTTTTTTTCTCCTATACGGCGTATTTTACAAAAGTCTGCGTGCGAGAGGCAACGGCTGTAGTAAACATCTTGCGTATAAGTGCTAAGAAACCTCTTGTACCTCGGACAGGAATAAGAACGCATCATAACGGATAAACACACGGGAATGAGGGACGCGTGAGATCATCAACACATAAACGCAGGAGGAAGTCCGTCGTGGAGGTCAGAGGTCATGCAGGGCGAATGGACACAGAATGTAAACGACATCTAGATGAACGGCCGGCTCAGGCCCGAAGCCCTTTAGAAAAAACCCATGAGCACCGTTCCTCGCGGGTCACGCTCCTCCTCCAGCCAATCAGATCGCTCGTCTTCCTGCTCTCCCTTTCCGTAATATAATAGTTCTTCTGTATTTCCTTTATAATAAACTTAGTTAAGTACAATAAAGTAGAAAAATATTAGAGAACATATGCACAGTTAGTTTGTGTGTGATCTGTAGTGACTCGTGTTGTTTGAGTGTGTGTGCTGGGCTACTGGAGCACCGGCCGAACGACTCGGTGAACGAGAAGAAGAAGAAGAAGAAGAAGAAGAAGTCGTCACGTTCAGCTCTTCCACTGGCTTGATGCTCATATCGTCGAGGTTCTGTCCATCCCGTCTGCAGACAGAGAAATAAACACACTCAAGTGAGCATGAAATCAAAACTGGGAATATTTGATGGATATTGCAGTGTTTATTCTAAATGATTTACAGTGCACATCATTATTATCATTATCATTATCAAATCATTACTGTGTTAAAGTCGAATCCTGTGGAGTAAATCCAGCTTTTAATGTTGTTTATGTGTCTATGTGGTGTTTTTAATGTGCTTTAATAAAACAATCATGTGTAAGTTCATAAGTCGACAGCATTGCTGAGTATTTTCTGCTTAAAACTGCAGTGAACCAAAGACAGTCTCAAAAAACACGCTTTGAAATCGCTGGTGTTCTCTGACGTCACACACTACCTTGTAACCAATCAGATCAACGTGTGATCGTCCACCAGTGGATCTCTGAGTGAGTGAGTGAGTGGAGGCGGGGCTCATTTGCATATTCATAGAGCCGCGGCGCGCATCACTAAATAAGGTGAGGGTGTCGAGTTACATTCATGATATTTTGAATTATTTATATAAAACAAGTCATTTTGGTGATCAAAGATGAGTTTAAGGAACACAACTATCGACTACAGATGGACTTTAAATTCATGTAATCTCGAATCAGAATAACTATGATGTGGGCGGGGCAACCTGTCACTCACATGAGATCCACCAATAGCAAACCACAACCATCCAATCAATTCCCCACGGACAACATCAAGCCCCGTCCACATTTGCTCTTGTTTGAGAAGAGTTTCACTCGGATATACAGAACAATAGAGAGAGACTAGTTTCTTCCAAACACATCACAATATTCCTCATTATAATAATTAATGCGCAGAATAAAGGGGCGGGGCCTGGTTGAGTTAGTTAGTAGTGTTTTGAAACTTGTAAGGGGCGGGACATTTCCAAAACAAACTCAAAGCGCTCAACCAATCACAACACACTGTGTGCTTTCAGGAGGAGGGGCTTCATAGAGACAGGAAGTAAACAGAGCGTTACTGACAGACTGGGAAGAGAGGAGCCGCAACAATGGAGAATATGAGGAAATATGAACATTTAAGCATGAAAACCTGTTCTAGAAGAGCTAAAAAAAAACAACATTAAGACTTAAGGCCTGTGATTGGGTACTGTGTGATGGTGCTGCGCTGTGATTGGCCGTACCTCCTAAGGCATGCTCTGTCATGCTGAGGCACAGAGACTCCAGCGTGGGGTTGATCTCCAGATCTGTCCCGGAACTTGGCATTCTGGGAACAATAAACAAGAGCATGGTATTCGGCGGAGATCAACACATGCAGCAATAACAGCGAACAGAGAACGTGTGCAGGAATCAATGATGTGAGGAGTAGATATTTTAACACATGCGCTAGGTATACGTATACTTAAGCTGCAGGATTAGCCGTTACAAGACGACAATCTTGACTCAAACACCCACGTCAAGTGATCATCTGCAGAAATGACAGATTCTTCCATGTCTATGAAACCTTTGACTTCACTTGTTTCATGACTGGATGAATCTGTGTTTTTTTTTAATCGCTTGAATAAATGATTCAATGACTCACTCATAAACACTTCACTTGTTTCATGACTGGATGAATCTGTGTTTTTTTTTACAAATCTCTTGAATTAATGATTAAATGGCAAATATACTGTATATTTATTTATATTATATACTCAATCAATCAATCAAATTTTATTTTTATAGCGCCTTACAACAGCCAAAAAAATAACTCATGTGTACACCAGTGTTGTTTTTGGCAGCCCTTTTAGTCTTAGTCTTATTGACGAAAATGCTTTTTAGTTTTAGTCACATTTTAGTCACTTATAAACTTGATAGTTTTAGTCAAGTTTTAGTCGACGAAAACGCAAAAAAGGTTTTAGTCAATTTTAGTAAAAAAAAAAAAAAAAAAAAAAGTAGTCTTTAACAAATTAATTTAGGTTAAAAAGTATTGGAAATGGGCTTAGGTTTGACAGGTTGCAGCAAGTGTTGCAATTCATAAAACAACAGTTAACCTTAAAGCCTTTGCATAATAAACTAGACTTTCTGAGTAATTCGATTGGTTGGGTCCTTACATGCGCTTCGTGAGGCACACACACTCACACACGCACACTAGCACACACAA